>JAJEJO010000477.1:363370-373536 GCA_020662805.1 Glaucomys volans
TGTACCATTGATCTACCTGTCTATTTTGGTGCCAATACCATGCTGTTTTTGTTATTATTGCTCTGTAGTATATTTGAAGATCTGGTATTGTGATACCCCCTGCTTCACTCTTCTTGCTAAGAATTGTTTTAGCTATTCTGGGTCTCTTATTCCTCCAAATGAATTTCATGATTGCTTGCTCTATTTCTATGAGGTCCATCATTCGGATTTTAATTGGAATTGCATTGAATTTGTATAGCGCTTTTGGTAGTATGGCCACTTTGACAATATTAATTCTGCCTATCCAAAAACATGGGAGATTTTTCCATCTTCTCAGACTTTCTTTAATTTCTTTCTTTAGTGTTCTGTAGTTCTCATTGTAGAGGTCTTTCACCTCTTTTGTTAGATTGATTCCCAAGTATTTTATTTTTCTTGAGGCTATTGTGAATGGTATAGTTTTCCTAATTTCTCTCTCAGAGGATACATCACTTACGTATAAAAATGCATTAGATTTATGAGCATTAATTTTATATTCTGCTACTTTACTGAATTCATTTATGAGTTCCAGAAGTTTTTTGGAGGAATTTTTAGGGTCTTCTAAATAGAGAATCACATCATCAGCAAATAGGGATAGTTTGAGCTCTTCTTTTCCTATTCGTATTCCTCTAATTTCTTTGGTCTGTCTAATTGCTCTGGCTAGAGTTTCAAGGACAATGTTGGACAGAAGTGGAGAAAGAGGGCATCCCTGCCATGTTCCAGTTCTCAGGGGGAATGCTTTCAATTTTTCTCCATTTAGAATTATGTTAGCTGTGGGCTGAGCATAGACAGCCTTTACAATGTTAAGGAACTTTCCTACTATGCCTATTTTTTCTATTGTTTTGAGCATGAAGGGGTGCTGTATTTTATCAAATGCTTTTTCTGCATCTATTGAAATAATCATGTGGTTCTTAACTTTAAGTCTGTTGATGTGGTGAATTACATTTATTGATTTCCGGATGTTGAACCAACCTTGCATCCCTGGGATGAAACCCACTTGATCATGGTGCACTATCTTTTTAATATGCTTTTGTATGCAATTCGCTAAGATTTTGTTAAGAATTTCTGCATCTATGTCCATTAGGGATATTGGTCTGAAGTTTTCTTTCCTCAATGTGTCCTTCTCTGGTTTTGGTATCAGGGTGATATTAGCTTCATAGAATGAGTTTGGAAGGGTTCCCTCCTCCTCTATTTCATGCAATACTTTGGGGAGTATTGGAATGAGCTCTTCTTTGAAGGTCTTGTAGAACTTGGCTGTGACTCCATCTGGTCCTGGATTTTTCTTTGTTGGTAGGCTTTTGATGACTTCTTCTATTTCATTGCTTGAAATTGATCTATTTAAGTTGTGTATGTCCTCCAGATTCAGTTTGGGTGGCTCATATGCCTCTAGGAACCTGTTGATGTCTTCCAGGTTTTCTATTTTGTTGGAGTATAAATTTTCAAAATAGTTTCTAATTATGTTTTGTATTTCAATTGTGTCTGTTGAAATATTTCCATTTCCATCACGAATTTTAGTAATATGGATTTTCTCTCTCCTTCTCTTCGTTAGTGTGGCTAAGGGTTTATCAATTTTGTTTATTTTTTCAAAGAACCAACTTTTTGTTTTGTCAATTTTTTGAATTGTTTCTTTTGTTTCAATTTCATTGATTTCAGCTCTGATTTTATTATTTCCTGTCTTCTACTACTTTTGGTGATGATATGTTCCTCTTTTTCTAGGGCTTTGAGCTGTAATGTGAGGTCATTGATTTGTTGACTTTTCATTCTTTTATTGAATGCACTCCATGCAATGAATTTTCCTCTAAGCACTGCTTTCATAGTATCCCAGAGATTCTGATATGTTGAATCTTTGTTCTCATTGACCTCTAAGAATTTTTTTATTTTCCCCCTAATGTCTTCTGTTATCCATGTATCATTCAATATCATATTATTTAATCTCCAGGTCTTGGAGGAGTTTCTGTTTTTAATTTTATCATTGATTTCTAATTTCATTCCATTATGATCTGATATAATACAAGGTAGTATCTCTATGTTTTTGTATTTGATAAGAGTAGCTTTGTGGCATAATATATGGTCTATTTTAGAGAAGGATCCATGAGCTGCTGAGAGAAAGTGTATTCGCTTTTTGATGGATGGAATATTCCATATATGTCTGTTAAGTCTAAATTAGCGATTGTGTCATTAAGTTCTATGGTTTATTTGTTCAATTTTTGCTTGGAAGATCTGTCCAATTGGGAGAGAGGCGTGTTAAAGTCCCCCAGTATTATTGTGTTTTGGTCTATTTGGTTCCTGGAATTGAGAAGGATCTGATTGACGTACATGGATGCGCCATTGTTTGGTGCATAAATATTTATGAATGTTATGTCTTGGTGATTTATGCTTCCCTTAAGTAGTATGAAATGTCCTTCTTTATCCCTTCTGACTAACTTTGGCTTGAAGTCTGCTTTATCTGAAATGAGGATGGAAACTTCTGCTTTTTTACTAAGTCCAGATGCATGGTATGTTTTTTTCCCAAACTTTCACCTTTAGTCTGTGGGCATGTTTTTCTATGAGATGAGTCTCTTGAAGGCAGCATATTGTTGGGTCTCTCTTTTTAATCCAATCTGCCAGTCTATGTCTTTTGATTGATGAGTTTAGGCCATTTACGTTTAGCGTTATTATTGAGATATGACTTGTATTTCCAGTCATTTTGACTTATTTTTGGATTTTAATCTTACTTGTTTTTTTCCTTTAATTGGCTGTTCCTTTAGGGTAATTCCTCCCTTTGCTGACCTACATTGTTGTTTCTCATATCTTCCTCTTGGAATATTTTGCTGAGGATTTTCTGTAGGGGAGGCTTTCTATTTGTGAATTCTTTTAGCTTGTGTTTATCATGGAAGGATTTTATTTCATCTTCAAATCTGAAGGTAAGTTTTGCTGGGTATGATTCTTGGTTGGCATCCATTTTCTTTCAATGCTTGCAATATGTTGTTCCAGGCCCTTCTTGCTTTTAGGGTATGGGCTGAGAAATCTGCTGATATTCGTATTGGTTTCCCCCTATATGTAATCTGATGTTTTTCTCTTACAGCCTTTAAAATTCTATCTTTGTTTTGTATGTTAGGTATTTTCATTATAATGTGCCTGGGTGTGGATCTGTTGTGATTTTGTGCATTTGGTGTCCTATAAGCCTCTTTAATTTGATTTTCCATTTCATTCATCAGATTTGGGAAATTTTCTGATATTATTTCATTGAACAGATTATTCATTCCTTTGGTTTGTGTCTCTGTGTCTTCCTCAATCCCAATACCTCTTAAATTTGGTCTTTTCATGATGTCCCATAACTCTTAAAGGTTCTGTTCATGATTTCATCCCATCTTCTCTGTCTGGTTGAGTTTGTTTTCAAGATTAAATATTTTATCTTCGTTGTCTGAGGTTCTGTCTTCCAAGTGATTTAGCCTGTTGGTTAAGCTTTCTACTGAGTTTTTAATGTGGTTTATTGTAACCTTCATTTTAAGGATTTCTGTTTGATTTTTTTTCAGAATCTCTATCTCTTTATTGAAATGATCTTTTGCTTCCTGCATTTGCTCTTTTAGCATTGCCTTCATTTGCTCTCTTGACTCCTCGTTCGCTTCTCGGATCATTTTAATTATGTACAATTCCCTTTCTGACAATGCTTCTGCCATGTTGTCACTGGGTTCTTTTGGTATAGTATCTGGGTTTGTTTGGGATGTTTTCTTCCCATGTTTTCTCATGTTGCTAGTGTATCTTCCCCTCTAGTAGTGCGAATCCTAGGTATTGCAGTTTCCCCTTAAAGACTTCTAGGGTTCCTGCCTATTTTCATTACCTCCCCTTGAATTGAGAGATCAATAATAGCAGCACACCATATAAACAATATGTGTCCTTAATCTAAATAGTCCCTATTAAGATATTACAGTGTTGTCTTAATAAACAGAGATGAGTTCAAATTATTATCTACAGCATAACCAGTAAGTTTGCAATAAGGACTGCAAATCCTAATGTTGGACAGGGAGAATGAGGAGGGGTATAGGACAAAACACAAATGAGATAAGAAGTGAGTCTATAGATATACTATGTCATAAATAGTGGAAATGGAATTAAAAGAAATAGGTTGTTAGCTGAGGAAAAAGAGATTCTCCAAGGAAACAGATACATAAGAGGGAGATAGAGTGATAAGCATAATAATAAAAGAAAAAGGTAGGAATCTAGTGGGTATATTAGTAATAATCGTAGTATTACAATTAATTTAAAAAAAGATCTGTGATAAAAATATACTGTACGGTTCAAACCTCTTATTTTTCAATGGCCTGATGTTTGAGAGGTGCTTGACCAAGCGGTGACCCAAGAGGGGTGCTGACCCACTACCTCCAGGTTGGGAATGATCAATGCTTTTGGGCAGAGGCAGCCTGGTGTTGATAGACGATCAGATGCAGCACAGGGGATAGACACCGGGCCAGGGTGTGGGCCTGGGCACTAGACCAAGTTGGGGTGGGGGCGCAGAACTGTGCTCAGTGATGGAGACACTGGTCTTGATACCCAGGCAGGCATGAACTCCACACTGGGAGCTCAGGCAGCCGCAGGTGGTCGCTCTGTCCCGGGGAAGATGTAAATATACCACAATTTCTTTATCCATTCATCTGTTGAGGGGCATCTAGGTTAGTTGCACAATCTAGCTATTGTGAATTGAGCTGCTGTGAACATGGATGTGGCTGCGTTACTGTAGTATGCTAATTTTAAGTCCTTTGGGGTATAAACTTAGGAGTGGGATAACTGGCTCCAAGTTTTCTGAGGAATCTCCACACTCTTTCTAGAGTGGCTGCACCAATTTGCAACTCCACCAGCAATGTAAAAGTGTGCCTTTTTCCCCACAACCACACCAGCATCTGTTATTGTTTATGTTCTTGATACTAGCCATTCTAATTGGTGTAAGATGAAATCTTAGAGTTGTTTTAATTTGCATTTCTCTAATTACTAGAGATGTTGAACACTTTTTCATATATTTATTAATCGCCTGTACTAGTGATTTATTAATTTTCTCTTTTTTCTTATGTAAGTAGCACTTAATTGGCTTACCACATAAAAGATAGTACATGATGAGGCCCAATCACATTTCCACTGATAATTGCAAAGATCCCCACCAAGGGGTGAAATTAGAAGGTAACACATACAGGAAGATGGGGGTTGGGCACGAATGACCCCAGTGGGAAAGTAAATATCCTGGGCTTAGCTATTTTTTTCAAAAGTATTTTCTCCAAAAGATAAGTGCATTGGGAATCAAGAATGTCTGACTTCGAATTGAGTGTTGTCATGTCTAACTCGGTCATCTGATTTCTTAAAAGCTTTTATTCCCTAACTTCCCTTCCTTATTCTCCCTTCAGTGCCCCATCGTCTTTGCTGCATGGCTGGTCATCTTCATGTATTTTCACCCGTTGAGGCTGCAAGAAAAGTTAGTAATCAGCTATTTTTACAGAATGCTTAGGTTTTGCTGAAACACAGTCAACCTGAAGATTCTGTATAATTGAGGATGAAAAGAAAGTCTTTTAACAAAATACACAGTGGGTTGGAGGTGAAGATTGGTGAATGCAAAGTATTTTAGAAATCTGAAACAACACCATTTCGATAAGTATCTTCTTAACCTTCATAAAAGGAAGTGAATTATCCAGTGATTGTGTAATTTCTCTTCTTATAAATGTCAAGGCCAGTGTTTTTTGTACAAACCTGCTAATATTGCCTGATTTAGTTGTAGCAATATTTCTGAAACAAACTTTGATCTTCTTTTTGTGGTTAAACCCAGGGCCTTGTGCTTGTGAGGCAGGTATTCTACCAACTGAGCCATATCCCCAGCCTATGAACTCTGATCTTTTTAGAGACAAAAAGAATTAGATTTGTTCGAGTCAAGTTCTTTGGATTTTTCTGGGGGAATTTGGGGAACTAGCAATGAAATTTGACTTTCACATACAAGCCCTTGTTCTTTTGATGTTTTGCTTTATATGTACATACTTTATAAAAATCTCTCATTCATCCTGTGAATGCTAATTAATACAAATAAATTCATTTTTCTAGAGAATCCATCTTTGCTCACTAACTTTGGAGTTCCTGAGGTCTATTGTGACTTAGAAATATGACTTTACCACCTCATTTCATTCTCCAATGACCATTGCCCCTGGCACAAAGATCTTAAAACCTGTTAATCAGGGAAGCTGAAGAATGATGTGTGCAAACATCCACCAGCATCCTGCATGGGTTTAGCACTAGACATCTTGAATGTACCAGGATCCCTTGAGATTTTCTAGTGGAGTTATTTTCCTTGACTTTGGGATAAATTTTAATTTTTATAGCATAGTAATTTTGTTTATACATTTTCTGTGAATCGCATATCAAATATACAGGAAACCACCATTTTGTATATTTAATTAACAGACCTTATTATGCCACATCTCCATCAATTTCAATGTGTGGTAGAAGACGGCAGTGCCAAATTCCATCTGTGAGAAGTATTTGCCGAATATTCCATTTTTATTATTCTCTTTAAGTCTAATCCTGGCTTTCTGTTATGTGCTGCTGTAATATTGATAAGCATTGATCTAAGGTTCAGAATGTCCACAATAGTAGTCACTACTTAGTAAGCAACTACTAATTACAACCTCAAACCTTATTACGTGTATGATGGGGGCAAAACCCACATCACACAAACTCACAGCTCCTGAATCCTTGACTGCAGGTCTGTTAACCCCACAGATGTTAGGGGCAGGCCTACAGTCCAGCACGAAATAATGTAACTATGTCAGGATTTTTAAGTTCTATCTCAAACTTTCATTTTGCCCTTGGTACATAACAGAGAGAACTTTTCTGGTTACTTCCAGGTAGATGCATCCAATTCAGGATTTAAAAGTCAGCTTCTGGTCCTGCTCCCCTTTCCTCCCCAGAATGACATCGAAATCCCAGGGGCTGGCCAGCATCCTGGTGTTTGGGGAACAGGTGCTCAAATAATATGGGTTGTCTGTGCCTCACTGGAGTCCAGGTCTTCAGTCTTCGTTGGCAATGCCCAGTGTATCTACTGTGGAAGGCCATGGATCTGTCCTGGGTTCTGGCTTATGAAGTTCACTGCATTAGCTGATGGTGTCCCCTCAGCACAGTTGCAAGACCCCAGCAGCCTGTAGCTCCCCTACAGCCTCTGTGAGACCCTCTGGGGCACAGAACACCTGGGGGTGTGTCCCACAGCCTGCCAGGAGTAGTGGGAGAACCTGTTAGCTTAGATGGACCCTGCTGCCACTCCCACCCGATGGTGTCCACACTGTCCCAGCCCTGATAGGGAAAGCAGGGCTCATGTCCTCACTGCTCTTGGAACTGTTAAGCCTACTTGGGATTTTTATTCTTCCCCAAACCCAATATTGCACCATGAGAAATTCCCAAGATTTTGATTCTACTGCTTCAAGTTGGGTAAAATTGCATAAAATAAAAAGTTTTTTTTTTTTTTTTGGTACCAGAGATTGAACCCAGGGTCACTTAACCAAGACAGAGTCTCACTGAGTCGATTAGGGCCTCGCTAAATTGCTGGCTTTGAACTTGAAATCCCCCTGCCTCAGCCTCCTGAGCTGATGGGATTACAGGCATAAAAGTAGGACTCTTGTTTTTTTTCCACCTATAACCTCTCACATTTTCCCTGATAAAATCTCTTCTCCTTAGTTAAAAAAAATAGCGTTTAAAACATGCAGTATTCATTATATTTTAAAGAATCTATAGAATGCAATATATATTACGGAGCAAATCAATAAAACCAGCACCCCTGAGATGTACTACTCAGACCAAGAGAGTTCTGATCACATCGCTCTCCCCCACCCAAGGCAACCATAGCTATGAGCTTCGTGTCCATTATTCTCTTGCTTTGCTACATTGATATGGGTCCTTGAACTGCATTTTTTAGTCTTGATTGCCTGTTTTGTTTTGTTTTGTTTTTGTACCAGGGATTAAACCCAGGGGCACTCAACCATTGAGCCACATCTCCAGTTCTTTTTTTTTTTTTATTTGTTCTAATTAGTTATACATGACAGTAGGATGCATTTTGACACCTCATACATAAATGGAGTGTATCTTCTCATTCTTCTGGTTGTTCACGATGTAGAATCTCATTGGTTGTGTAGTCATATATGCACATAGGGTAATAAGGTCAGATTCATTCTGCTATCTTTCCTACCCCCATGCTCCTGCTCTCCCTTCCTTCCCCTCTACCTAAACCAAAGTACCGCTATTCTGCCCTAGCCACCCTCTCCCTTATTGTGAATCAGCATCCGTATATCAGAGAAAACATTCTGTCTTTGGTATTTTGGGATTGGCTTATTTTGCTTAGCCTGATATTCTCCAGTTTCATCCATTTACTGGCAAAGCCATAATTTCATTCTTCTTTAAGGCTGAGTAATATTCCATTGTGTATATATGTATATACCACATTTTCTTTATCCATTCATCTGCATTGTGGATGGGACTGCAAATTGGTGCAATCATTATGGAAAGCAGTATGGAGATTCCTTAGAAAACTTGGAATGGAACCACCATTTGGCCTAGCTATCTCACTCCCAGCCCTTTTTTTTAAATCTTTATTTCAAGACAGGGTCTCACTAAGTTGCTTAAGGCCTTGCTAAGTTGCTGAGGCAGGCTTTGAACTCGAAAGCCTCCTGCCTCAGCCTCCCAAGCCACTGGGATTACAGGCTTGTGCCACTGCATCAGGCTGTCTTAGCTGCTTTAAAGATTTTTAAGATTTATAAATAGTATCAAATTCTATGCTCTCTTTTGCTCCTCACTTTTTTTTCTTCTTCTTCTTTTCCGTTTTGCACTGTTGGGAATTGAACCAGGGCCTCACACATGCCAGGCAAGCACTCTTGTTGGTAATTTGTATTTCTCTTATTACAAAATAGGAGGAGTGGGGCTGGGGTTGTGGCTCAATGGTAAAGTGCTTGCTTAGCATGTGTGAGGCACTGGGTTCGATTCTCAGCACCACAAGAAAATAAATGTCTATCAACATCTTAAAAAAAATAGGAGGAGCAGTTTTTTTGGTGCTTATTCTGGCCTGCTTCTTTCTTTTCTTTTTTTTTTCTTTTCTTTCTTTCTTTCTTTCTTTCTTTCTTTCTTTCTTTCTTTCTTTCTTCTTTTTGTTGCTGGCCTGGTGTTTTGTGTGTCTATCTTCTATTTTCATAGTCTTATTCTGTGTATTTAATGAATTCCTTACTGCTACCTTTTGCCCATTTTTCTACTTGGCTATTTACTATATTATTGATTCTTTAAAATTCTTTATATATTCTAGATACTAATTCTTTTTTTAAAAAAAATATGCTGGGCTGGGGATATAGCTCAGTTGGTAGAGTGCCTGTCTCACACACACAAGGCCCTGGGTTCTAATCCCCAGCACCACAAAAAAAAAAAATATGCTGCCAGTAGTTTCCCCTACCCCTCCAGTGCCTTGTGTTTTCATTTTCTTTATAATTTAATAAATAGAATTTCATAATTTTAATGCAGCCTAATTTAGAGATCTTTTCCTAATTTGTATAATTTGTACTTTTTCTTTATTTCAAAACAGTTCTTTCTGTTCTCCAAAGTTATAATACATATTTTATTCCAAAAACATGGATATTTTGACTTTTATATTTAAATCATTAATCCATTTGAATTTTTTTTAAATACATGACATAAAACAGAGATCCCAATTTCCCAGTGACAAACTAATTGAACAACACCACTTATTGAGTATTTCCATCATTCTCCAATTGATCTTTGATTGAAAAAATATATATATATATATGTGTGTATGTATATGTATGTGTGTGTGTGTGTGTGTGTATATATACATATATATATATATATCTCCAGTTTTCACATAGATGTGAGGCCGTACCTGGCTCTCTGTTCAGGTGCATTATTCATTTTCTCCTGTCCTTGTATTCTTATGGGTTGTCTTAATCAGTGAAACTTTATTATAAGCCTGGATACCTGGTAGGGAAATTCCCTCCACATTCTCCTTCAGGAGTGTTGGGCCATTCTTGGTCCTTTGTAACTCTAAAACTTTTAGGATCAGGTAGCTTTGACTTGTAGAACAACTTTAAAAGAACTGATATCTTTACAATCTTTAATCATGGATATTATATTTTCACATTTACTTTGTTTAC
>JAJEJO010000477.1:374643-444834 GCA_020662805.1 Glaucomys volans
TGTTAATGGGAATCATTTCAAAAATGAAATTTCTTTGTTAAATCAATTGTATGTTTTGGAGATAAACTCAAGTTGTTCATGATGTATTTGCATTGGACAGGATTTTTGCATTGTGTTTGCGAGTGAGATAGATAGGAGAGTGGTTTTCCTTTTTAATACTGACCTTATCAAGTATCTTTTCAGATGTCTATTAACCTAATCAGGTAAGTTGAGCAATAGTCTCTCTCTGCTTCTTCCTGGAAGAAGTTTCAAAATTGAAATGACCTGTTTCTTGGAAATCTGTTGAAACTCATCTTTAAAAATTATCTGGGCTAGATGGTTTCTGTGTGGGGAGAAAACTCCAGTTACTAATTCATCTTCTTTAATAATAACAGAATAATTGGCATTTCCTATTTTCTTTGTGTCAGCTTTTCTGTTATATTTTTCAAAGATGCACACTATTGTATCAAGATAAATACTTGATTCCTTCCATGTATTTTATCAACCCCCAAAACTATGACATAACAAATGTTGAATAGATAGCTTTAAAAGTAAATCACATTTTATTTCAAATATATCCCTCAGTGATTAAAACTGCTGAGAGTTGTCATCAGAGTTTAATTTTAAGACCTAAAATCATCTGTCTTACTTGATATTTGCATTGGTTTTCTTTCCCTCCCAATAAAATAAAAGAATTAGTCACATTGGTTGCCCAACATGTTTACTTATGTAATCATGTATGAGTTTTGGTATTTCCCAGAAATCAAAATGCTTTGTTTGAATATTATCAATGAAATCATTTAAATTGGAAGTACCTTCCAATTTTTCCATTTCCCCCAAACTCTTATTCACTCATTCTATCTGTCTATCCATCCATCTATTCTTCCATCCATCCATCCATCCATCCAACCATCCATCCATCCATTTTATGCTCACACGGTGATTAGCGAGTCCTTCGTCCACCGTAACTCAGACAAGGTGGGCTCTTGTTTCCTGGTGCCAGCATTCTGTCAAGGTCACAGGCAGCACCAGTTGAAAGCAAGTGCTCCCCACCCCCTGGGATGACTCACTCCTGGCAGCACCAGCCCTTCAGGAGGCCTTTCCCATCAGGGATGCTTACCTGTAGTTACTCTCTGACACTTAGGGCCTGGCCCAAAGCTACCTTTCATCTAACTTTAAAGCCAAAACTCCTTAATTTACACCCACTCTTTCAGTTATGGATGCCAAAAGATGCACACTGAGCTGGGAGTGCTTGGTTAGACCGTCTTCTACTAATGGGTTAGAATAAGCCTCCCCACAAAACAATTGGGGTCCTGGCAAATGGACCTACCCTCTTCTGTCACCTTCTTAATGAGGAATATTGAAAGGGGCATACTTTGTCAACATACAAAAAATTTCTATAATCTCTCTCCCAGAGCATTAAGTGTGTACCTGGTTTATATCTACAGGACCAAGAAGGTGTATAACTGAATCTTCTAGATTTAAAAAGCAGCTAGCAACTTTTAAATAGAGCCTTTCTCAGTCAATAGTATTTTTATTTTCCTTCCTATGTCATGGTTCCTCAACTAAGGTGTTAAGTTCTTTAAAGTTTTACATTTTTTGTCCATAATAATTGTTTAAATAATTATTTTAGAAATATGGGTGGGGAAAGATTACTCAAGACTCAGGAGCATAGGCAAATGGAAAAATATACTCCTCTCCCCTCTGGCAGTTAGTACATGGAAGAGCTTGGATCAGATGCACCTGGTAGCCAATGGCATTGCTAATCAGTGTGGTCCCCAGGCCAGTGGCATCAGCACCACCTGGGAAATTGTGACAAGGGCAAATCCATAAGCCCCCCAACCAAGACCAACTGAACCAGAATCCAGGGGTCGTTGCAGACACAAGCAAAGTCTATTTTTATAAGCCTTCTGGGAGATTCTTAAAGACAATAAAGTTTGAGAACCACTGATGTACATGGTGGTCGTGATGAAGGCTGTTCTAACATGAGCTGACAGGAGGACAACTTCCACCCCACAGTCCACACTCCGTGCAGCTGTAGGCCAGACTGTGATAGAAAAGGCGAAGATTATCCCTCAACAATCAAGATATCAAGTGTCTCTCTAAAGATAAAAACAGGAGGGATCACCTACAAGTGCTGAGGGTTACTGTCCCTGGCCCTCCACAGTTGGGTAGAATTATTTGTAGGACCTCAGGCTTAAGCTGAAGTTAAAAAACAAAACTGTAGATGTTCATGGTTCTGTAGGCTTTGACAATGAACTCAGTTTTTCTTCATCAAGAAGAGCAAGAATGGATGAACTGGGAGCAATAGCTGCTCAAAGTCAGTTATACAGTTTACACAGATGCTGTGCTTTGGATGTGGTTTGAGTGAGTCCCGTTGGTTTCACATGTTGACATTCAGTTCCACTTAATGTTACGATGGTGTAGAGGTGGGGACTGTGGCAGGTGACTAGGATTGGATAAGGACATTAGTAGGAGCCCCATGATTGAATCCTGGTGGCTTCAAAAGAAGAGGGAGAGGGACCAGAGAGATACATGATCCCCTGTCTCCTGTGGCATCCTGCCCAGTAGGACCCTTCCAACAGAAAGCCACTGCCAGGTGTGGCCCCTGCACTGTGCTCCTCCAGAATAACCTAGGAGCCCAAATAACCTTCTTTACAAGGTTAGGAACTTTATAAGGTTCATCTGGTCTATGATATTGTGTTATAGGCAACAGAAAATAGACTATAATAGCGGGGACCCTCTCCAAGCTTTTGATATACAAAGAAGGATCCAGAAAGCAATAGACTTATTTGAGACCCCAATGTTCTCTACAGGCTAGACCATGGGTGGGCAAGCGCTTTCTGTGTACAAACAGAGTCAATATTTTGACTAGGTTAACACCTCGGCTGTTAGTGTGGAAGCAGTCACGGCTAACAGAGAAACAGAAAAAGCAAGGCTGTGTTCCAGTAATATTTATGAACACCAAAATTAAAAATCAGTGTAATCCCATGTATGTATATGTCAAAATATATACATAATATTTGGGTTCATTTTGGTATAATTATACAAGCATGGAATATAATGTGCTCCAATTCAGGCCCCAGTACTTCCCCTTTTCCTTTCCTCCTCTTCCCCATTCCCTTCCCTCTACTGATCTTTCTTCTATTTATTTATAGATTTTTTAAGATCCTTGCCCACACAAAGGTGGGATTCACCATGGCACATTAATATATGTACATAGCAAAGTTTGGTCCGATTCATTCCACTGTCCTTGCCTTTTCCTGTCTCTCCCTCCACCCTTCAATCCCCTTCCTTTACTTCCCGATCTCCTATTTTCATGGAATTCTCCCCCACACACACCTTTTTTCTTTTCTTTTTCCTTACTTTGGTCTAGCTTCTGCATATGAGAGAGAACATTTGACCTTCACTTTTTCTGTGCCTGGCTTATTTTACTTAGCATGGTATTCAACAGCTTCATTCATTTCTTTTTCCTTTCCTTTTTTTTTTTTAAAGAATCAATTTTAAAATGTACAAACTATTCTCAGATTGGAGATTATTCAAAAATAGCCAGTGACTGGATTTGGCCCTTGGGCCATTGTCTCCTGACCCCTGTCTCTAGTTAGGGGTTGTCAAAGGCATCTCCTTGCCCACCATAGGAAATACTTCCTGCATGTCCCAGTGCACTGGGGAGAGTACATTAGGAACCAAAGTGAAATAATTAATCTGAAGTCTGGGATGGGGCAATGGTCTTCACCAACTGCACTCAGATAACCCATAATTACTGACCTGCCATTCCCTCTTGAGGATATAGGCAGCGACATGAAACTTTGGGTATCCACTGCCACCGGCCCCCATGCAAAGTACTAAAGCCCCTAAGGTTGCAAATTGAAGCTCCTTCTTCTGAGGATGGTGGAGATGACGACAGCCAAAACACAAACTACAGAGATTGAAGACTATTCATACGAATCCAAGCACGAACATAGAGTCCTGTTCCCTTCTGGCTTCTTATTTCCCAACTTTGTCCATCTTGTTTGTCTTTCCATTGCTTTAAAAAAGCATATAAAGGGGCTGGGGTTGTGGCTCAGTGGTAGAGCGCTCACGTAGCATGTGTGAGGCATCGGGTTGGATCCTCAGCACCACATATAAATAAATAAATAAATAAATAAATAAATGTCCATCAACAACTTAAAAAATAAAAAATAAAAAACATGTAAATATGCATGCAAAATCAAACCCTCTCTTCTCTGATAAGCCGCACGCTCTTCTCCACCCTCCTTTTGTACCCTGGATTCACTCTGCAGCAGTTTGCAGAAATGCTCTTTATTTCATTCTACAGCTACATGATCCTCAGTCATTTTGGTGGGGATTTCCCATAGTCCTTTTAGCCAGTCCCTCATTAGCGGACATTTAGATCATCCTTTCTTTTGCAACTACAAGCAGCCCACCAAGAAAAGCCATTGCCAGCATCTCCCCTGCACTTGTGTGCACCATGCTATGCATATTACCTGTATTACCTCGTTCCATTCCTTTAGCAATCTTGTGTGAAGGGGTTATTATCTCCCCTTTGCAGGTGAGGAAACCGAGTTGTGAAGAGGTTAAATACCATGCCAAGTGCCAGGCAGCAGAGCAAGAGGCCTGGCATTCCCACTGTATTCCTAGGCACTTGGCCTGTTTCCTCCTTCTGACTCAGGTCCATGTGGAGGAGCAGAGGAAACTGAGATCATCCCCACTGGCCCCCCACTGCCTTGCTGGCACCAGCTCACATTCTTTTGCAAACTCATGGAGACCGGTCTCCCCACCTCTTCCAACCAGCATACAGCCCTCAACTGGGAGCGGATTTACTGAACAGCTGCACACGGTTTGGAAAGCTGCCCAGGATGTCCCCATACTGGCAAAGCAGAGACCCCCGCCTCATCTGCATTCTCTCTGAGTCTCCCAGGATTGCCTTCAATGCCTCCAGCTAATGTGTTTACCCAGAAGCATTTGTTTTGGGGGAAGGGAGAAGCTCAGGAGGGAGAGAGCTGGGTCAACCTCTCTCTTACACAGTTGGGGGCACACACTGGGTTTTTTTCCTCATTGTCTTGATCTTAAAATGACCTTAAAATGAGGTTCTGCACTGGCCATTCTGGCAGAAAAAGGTAAGTTTGGAGGTAGTGAGAAGCAGGAAGTAGGGGTGGATGATTGGCAGCTCCTCCCCTTGCTTGTTAGCATGGCCTGGATGTCTCTGAGTCAAGACATCAGAGACTGTCAGCCCCGGGGTCCCTCCAGAGTCTCAATGGTTACAGGGGTTAAAAGATGACAACACCTGGGTAAAGGGAAGAAAATTCCTAGGATCCACAAATGTGTACAGGAGATGTTCACTAGGGCTGCTTCTCTGACCTTAAACCAATGCCCTGGGCTGTAGTGTCTGGAAAGGAAGCCACGCATCTGGCAGGTGGTACTTTTCCATTGGTAAGTGGGACAGGGGAGGAAGGGAAAGCTATACATTTCAGAAGAATTAAACTGACCTTAAAAATTGATCCAACTAGTGTTCTCTTTTGGAATACCAGTCAAGTGGTTAGGCTGACAAATTCAGTTACATCATTTCAGTTAATCCTATGATCTTCCTAAAAGACACAATCCCATTATATAGATGGAAAAATTGAGACTCAAAGAGTTTAAGTGATTTTGTCCAAGGCTATAAACCTGGTAAGCAGTGAGTCCTATTTAAACCTCAATCTGCTGACTGCAAAGTCAGGTACTTAAACATTTACTATGTTGGAGCTACTTTCTTCATTCATCCATTCAATAAGAAATATTAATTTAATGTCTCCTCTGTACTAAGCAGATGTTACTATGAGATATAATAATGAACAAGACAGACCTGGTCCATGGAGTTTATTTTCTAGTTGGGAGGCGGATAATCAGGTGAATAAAGTAAACAACATGATTATAGACTGAGACAAATGTTATGGCTCAATCAAATATTTGAAATTGCTTAAAAATGAAGTATTTTTTTAAAGTATCCAGTAATCAGTAAATTCTCCCGGCACTGATTCATCTATATAATATGTAGTATTTTAAGGGAATCTCTTTCCACCTATCCACCTAGCCATTTTATTTGATCTGAATCCCTCCCAAGTTGAGGCAAAACTAATCTCATTACTATTTTTTTTTTTTAATATTCTGACTTCAAAGTCTCCAAAAGTCAAAGGTAGGTATAAAAAATCCATTTCAAATGACTTATGGTTATATGACCTAACACTGAGAAGTGTTTAAAGAGCTCTCCCAAGGGAAGTTGAAATCAGGTCCCAGAAGAACAGCCAGAGGAACTGGGCAAAGACCTCCAGCAGCAGGGAAGGGCTCCGCCCCCACCAAGACACTGCCTTTTCTTCCACAGGTCCGGGCTGTGTGAAAATCTCCCATGGAAGAAGACAGGATATGCATTCAACCCATCATTTGAAAGACAAGTATATCAGATGAAAAGTGATCTGAGCAGTATTATTATATTCTACTATTATCATTGTTCTTCCATGTAGTTAGAAGATTTAAATCTGAGCAATCTTTTTTTCTTTATGCACACAAATACCTAGGAGGAAGGGAGGTAGGAGATGTTAGTATTCCCATCATTTCCTAAATAGCATTTAAATTAAAAATACCTGCCCTCTACCTGTCTGACTGGGACCTGGAATTTAATTAGATTAGCATCTCTAAACTGCTGAGGTTTCCCAGAGATAGGCATTATGTAAACATAAGGTATTATTATTGTTATCATAGCATCATTATGGTATTGTAATTGTGTGGATTCTCCCATAAAGCTACATAGGATGGGATCCTAGCCCAGACCATTATTTGTCTAGTGCTTTGAGCTTAGATGAAAGGCAGGTTCGGTTGTCATGTGTTGTTAGCATCATTACTGTGATTATTATTGCATTTATGATTATTGAAGAATGAACCAATTTTCAAATTCATCTCAATATCTCTCTAGTTTTTTTGTTTTTGTTTTTTTCCCTAATGTTTCCTGTGTGACTATAATGGTGTGCTGTTCTACATTGTTTGAAGACCTGGGGTAAGATAGCACCTCGGTCTTCTGATATCACTTGGGGCAAAAAGGAGACAAGAAGGACCCCTAGGATCCCTGATCCCTAGGTGCCTGGTGGAGCCTACAGGCCGACAGTCTCATTGACAGCCACAGCCAGGTAAATGATTCCGGTTAAAGCCAACTTTGAGTGACTCTTCTGTCCCATTTGCCACCTTTAGGAGCCATAAATGGCTATTCTCAAAAAGATTAAGATGGGATCCATCTCCAAAAGAGGAAAGAAGAGATATAGAGCCAAATGGCACACCAGAGAATAATTTCATGAAATTAAAGTAGTTGATTCATCACTAAATATACCAGCTGGTAAAGTTGCGCAGTTTATTTTAGGAGGTATTCATAAATCCAGAGATGGATGTTATCGATGATGAAAATGTTATTTTGGAGTTTGTGAGTTTGGGACCTGCCTCGTTTCATCTCACTGCATTCTGACCATGTCATCCTAAAGGTCATTTTCATTCAGTCCATTGTATTGGTTTTTTTTTTTTCCCAATAAATTCTACTATTATTAATCTTCTCCCAACTGCATTCACACATGTGGCTGTAATTATTTCTAAGAAGCCTCGCCCTTCGGGTTTGCAGTTTCCTTCATTTTCTCCATTGCAAGCCCACTGTTTCCTCCTCCTGGAGCATCTGAAACCAGCATAATTTAGAAATGTGGGGTGATGGGACGCTTTATCTCCTTCTCAGCGCACAGTTGTAGTTCATAATGGGGCTGAATATCATCACATTTAAGTGAGGGGAAAACCTTCCAATTGGTGAGCCAGCTGTTCACTGAAATTTTTATATCTATTTAGGCTTCAGACTAATACGTCCCTGCATGATTTATTAAATGTGTTTGTAATAACAGAGTTATCATCACTCCCTCCACTCTTCCTACTCAGTGACTGGTTCTTGGGATGGTATTTCATGTGGTGCCAAGGCTGTCATGGCAGAGGAAGTATTTGTTTTTCTTCTCTGATGACAAACTCTGACCTGATCCTGTCTGTGAAGAGGCCAGGCTGCTCCAGTGCCCAAGAGGACTCAGTGTGCCCAACTGCCTCACTGTCTTGACCTGGGATGCAAATCACCTAAGAAAAAAGTGGCCGTGTCTGGAACTGCTGCTTCGCATAGCGTTGGTCCGAGCTTCTCATGTGCAGTCCAGGCTGCAGCTGGCTGGGCCTTGGTTTTGTGTGTGTGAGCACCGAGGCCGCACTTTATTATCAGAACAGAACAAATCTAGGCTAATGTGCGTGGTATAAAGAATCCCAGGGAGCCTCTGTGCCTCATTCTCCAGCCTTTCTTTCCAGTTTTTCTGCTGTTGCACTCCGGATAATTGCAGTTTAATTGGGTGACATGAAATGAAAACTGTGTCCACATTATCCAGGATTATCTCTTTTTCCTGAAGCCTGCCACCAGTTGAAAGGAGCCCATTTATCAGACCAAAGAGCTGCACTCAGTTGCTTTCAGGAGCGGGGAAGAGTGTGAGAACAGGCTGGGGAAGGGAGAAAGGAAGCTGACAGCTAAGAAAAATTATTTCAGTTGTTTATCATGGGGAAGGTTTATCTGATTCTTTACCAAATGATATGGAGGCCAGAGTGTCGAGCCATGAGTAATGAACATTGACCAAGTTTGCTTCCCCAACTGGTCAGCCCCAGCGCTGCCTCTCTTTTGTGTGGGCACAGATCAACTTTAAAAGCTGCTTTCAGCAGCATGAATGCACTTCATTTTACCAAAAAGAACTTTGTATTGATAGCTAGAAAAAAGGAAGGTTGTTTAAAAGGGAAGGGTAGACAATCGGCACAAAATGAGGAGCTTTCAGTTTCTATTATGAGCATGTCGTTCCATTCTTCTCCTCTGTTTATACATTCCCTGCACAATAATGTCTCCTTGCAGTAATATGTTTCCCCTTTTACACTATTCATACTGAAAAAGCCCTCACATCATGACCATGGTAATACATACCTAGAAATGTGGGTATCATGTCAATTTGCATTCTGGGAGAAGATCAAGGTAAACCTAAGGGCCAAAGAATATTCCACTAATGCTCATTCATCATTCTCCACATCCAGGTAAAAGAAGGACCTTGTCACCACATTGCAAACCCCTTCTGCTGCTATTGCATTTGTGTGAACATTTTAGCCTAATGCACCGATTGTTAAGTAGAAAGAGTAGTCTTTGAAATTGTCTATCGCACTCAAATCCCTAGCTGCACAAGGTCTGGGCGGGAGGCGTTTCTATTCAGAAGGAAATAGAAGGCTTTAGTTCAGTAAGCACAGCGTGGTTGAAGGTTACAGAGGATATTGTGCGTTTTTTAAATAAAAGTTTTCGAACGGAGGAAAGCTCATTATCTGTAGTGGCAATGATGAATACGGAGTCAACGTCTGGTGAGACCACGTGACATGTGGCTGCCGTCTTTATTTTCGGAGTCATCCTCAGCAGCTGGCTGGCATGGGGAGGTGCCACACACACAAGGTGGCAGGGTTTCCCGATTGTGGGCGTTTAGCCACAGATCTTAGTTTTTTATGAGACACACCTTGTGCTGTCACACACCTAGATTCTGTAGTCTTGCAATGCCTACTGTTCAGTTTGATATTGACCTTCACAATTACAAAGGCCGTAAGCTGACATGAAAGATCAAAACGAGCTATCTACACATGTTGGAATAGACTATCAATTCTGTCCATTGCTCATGGCTTGTGGTTGTATGACTCAGCCGCCCCAGAGCTCCCACCTTGCCTTTCTCTTCTCTTGGAGCAGATATAAAAAGGACAGTCGTTTTCCGGAAGCAATGGCTTTCTGGAGTTTTCAGTAGGTGCTAAATTGCTCATTGTATCTTCCATAACGACCAATGAGCATATACATTTGGAGAGGCAGCATTTGGAGATTTGCCATAATTCCCTTAAATCTCTTTTACGTTAGAATAAGAATTTGCAAATTCTGCATGAGAGGTATGGATTTTACAAACTGTATTACAATTGGTTTGGCTCTTCCCATTCTGTCCCTTAAAAGAATTTTAAAGTCAAATCTTCCTTTCTTGGGGTTCATCATCTTTTAACCTGTGTCTATATTATATGTAATAAATGGACCCCCAGGGGAATCTCAACTGCCACTCCTTTCCTTTCCACTTGAACTATTGTTCCTTTACACTTATTTTAATAATGCATGGTTTATTCAGCAAGAAAAAATCCCTTCTAATTTTTGTCCAAAGACATAAGCACAAAAACTAAGTTGAAATCTCTGAATCTTTCCCTGAGGAAACATAAAGCTGACAGAGCCTCTTTGTGTCTTAGGAGAACTGGCCCCATCACATATTATTGTCATCTCGATTTTGTCATTTTATGTATAATCTTGCTCTTCAAAAATAGCTATTAGCCTGTATGATACATTTGCAGCCAAAACCCAGAGCAAGAAAGTTTGATGTTAGGTTACTTTTTTAAAGGGTCCATTCAGTTCTTTGCAAATCCATGAGTCATGCCTGCTTGACTCATCTTTGATCCTCTGGCAAAAATGACAGATACATACACAGGCGGACAGAACCCCCGTCAGATTGATTTATAAAAACCTGTAGATGTGTGTTTGGGGATTGAAAACCTGTTTGTCAAATAGCCATGCCGACTTAACAACGTCTTCCTCCCAGGCAGCAAGGACAACGTCCTGGATTAGACTTTTAAAAACAACTGGAATGCTTTGCTTTATGTTAGGTATCAGAACTCTAGATGGGTATTTAAGTATGTTTATCCTTTGAAAAAAAGAGGAGGGTAAAAAATCACAGAGTGAGGCTGTCACACAGACTGACAGCATACACATTTCACTGTCCATCAAAGGCAGTACAAAGGATCCTGAACGTTCAGAGCACACACCTGGATGATAGACTTCCTGCCAGCAGGTACATAGGATCAATTTAGGAAAAATAAAAACAAATCTCAACAGACAGATGATCCCAGAAATTCCACACACACACACACACACACACACACACACACACACACAAATCAAAAGTCTGAGTGGGAGAGGGAACTGGACTTTCCACTTGCTTCATGAGTGGGTTTTAGCTCAGGAGCAAGTCATGATTTATTCACAATTTTTACACAGCAAGTCATTCAAAGCTTAATTGGGAGAAGAATACAAATAACCCTTGATGAATCTGGATAAGCAGACAGCAGAACAGTAGTTTTCATTCAACTGAATGGTGATAATTATCTAAGAAATCATCTGAGGATTTAGAAAGTCCCCATAAATGGTCCCCAGGAAAAATGAACCCCATCTATGACTACACTAAAATAATACCAAATGGGACTCCTTTAAAAAAAGTACTGAACATGAAATAGAGAAAGTCCAGGTTCATAACAGGAGCTAACAGTTGCTGAATTCTTACTCTGCTCTTTACTTTCCTTCTGTTATTTCACAACAAACTTAAGTCAGAGGTGTTAGAAACTAAGGCACCGAGAGGTGACATAATTGGTCTAAGGTAACAGAATGTTATGGGTTGAATTGTGTCCCCCAAATTCATATGCTTAAGTTCTAACCCCCAGAACCCCCAGGCTGGAACCTCTGTGCCATGTCATCCCTCCTCTGGAATTCTGTGAGCACCTGAGCTGAATAAGGTCCAATGGAACCCTACAGCATTTCGGCAAGACCTTCAGTGAGACACTTTAAAAGATTTCGCTGCTTTGCTTTGAGGTTGTAGACTGTTAAAGCTCTAAGGAACCTTAAAGATATTCTAAGGCAATTCTGTTCCACAGACCTTTGGGGGTTCCTTGGGGTGCCTCAAAGGCACCTAAAGTGTCAGGAAGGGGGAGAGCCAGTGATTCTCCAAGACCCTCGCTCCTACTTCACCCTGAGCTATGTACTTTGTACTTGGATGTCTCCATACTATTTTGTTTGAAGAAAGGGGTTTGCATCTTACAAAAGAAAATCTAAAGCCATCATTTTGCTGAAGAACACAGAGGTCCAGAAAGGCTGAGTGAAATTTTTAAGGCTGTGAACTTGGCAAAGCCAGGATTAGAAGTCACTTCTACTCTGCTCTATCTTACTGCTTATTGTATGAAAATGAGTAAGTGTTCCCTGGAAATGAAGGATCCCTAGAAGCGTGGCTGACCTTGAAGCCAAGTGGTCCCCTGGAATGGGTCTTTAGTAGATAAAAAGGATCCAGGTGCTGTGACTTCTGAGGCAGGGGTAGGGATTCAGCCAGCACCTTCCTTCAAACCCACAGAAGGAGAATAGTGGCCCTGAGATGAAAATTTATTCATGCACAAGCTTAGATTCTGGACATGTCCCTGCTCATAGCCCAGGTGGGAGCACTTTATATAATAAGGCTCTTTCTATCCAGCTACTAGTGGGTTCTTCTGATATTTGAGAGTTGCTTTTTTGTTCAATTATGCTACAGAGTCAGGGAAAATTGGCAATACACAGATGATAACAAGAGGAACCATAAATGAAGGCTGGAAAAAGAGAAACCCCTTCGAGCCCACGGTCCTGCATGTGACCTAATTTAACACTGCCTTCTCTCAGAATTGTTTTCATTTTCTGATTACCTGAGACTAAGAAAGTTCCTTCAGAAAAGAAGATACCTGAACCCCACCTAGAGTTAGTGGTCACACATTGATACCAATGGAATAGGGGAGGGCAAGGAGACAGAAGCCAGTTTCATGAATAGGGAAGGAGAGGGACAGAGTGAGCCAGACTGAACGACAGAGCCTAGATGGATTTACAGTTCCCTGTGTGCTCTTGTTGCCACAGATGAACTGTTGTTCACACAAATTGCAAGAGTTGCTTCGCTAAACCCTTTGGTGTGTTGGGCTCAAGGTATTCATTGTGAGATCCTCACCCCACCCCAGTCCCTTTCTCATCCTCCCTCTTTTCAGCCAGCAAGATTAATGGAAAAGCAGTATCTTGCCTCTCCTTTCCTAAAAGTTCACCAACACTTCAAGCACTGAGAGGGCCCAAAATATCATCAGCCCCTTGGTGAATCTTTTAAAGGGAATCTACACCAAGATGGTGATTCATGTGAATGTGGAAGTACCATGTTATTTTGCATTTGAGGAAATAACTATTCTGGTAAATCCTTCAAAATGTTGGGGCTAAAGCATCCTACTGTGAGATCCTTTGTAATTGAGAATAGCTGAGAAAGAAGAAGGGTTTGCTTTCATCTTTGCAAGGTCATCAAGTGCCAGCACTAATTGGCATGTGTCCCCCCTGAGAATGAGGTGGAATGCCAACTGAGCTGGCACTAAGACCACAGTGGCTCAGACAGAAGTGCTCCATTCCAATTTTGCTATTACCAAGGTAGCAGTGGTGCTCTTTCGTCAGAGCCTCAGGTCAGCAAAAACCAAATATACTGATACAAGAGAGTATGTGAAATACCTCTTACAAATTAGCAGAAATGTTTAGAGAAAGACAATCCCCAAGGACTTGGGTTTCCTGCAGGTGTAGTTTAGAGATTAAAACTAAGGGAATTTGCACATTCCTGTTGACATGACTGTATTTGTATGAATAGGACAGTAGAGCGTGGAGCATTTGGGTCACTGCTTACTGTTCCTTTCTAAAGGGCATGGTTTACAGAACAACTTGCTCCTGAAAACCAACTTCCATGACTCCAGTGAAGGGAATGAAATTTTGATTTCTTTTCCTTCATACAAACTGTCCAAATTTCTTAAAATGAGTTCTGGCTAATACAAGATGGCAGACTACACACCAGTGTTTGTTCTCCCTTCTCCCCAAATGCCATTGTGTTGATGGCAAAGAAGAACAATAGGGAATAAGGGAACTTGAGAAGAGGGAGAAGAAGGAGCAAGGTAAGAAGAGCAGATGAATTTCTGGAAAACAGGAAGCAGCTCAGCTGGGACAGTGGAACAGCTCAGCTAGGTCCTGAAGGAACAGTGAGAGTAGGAGGTCTTCTTTTGGTGGGTAAGTCAGAGAAAGGTTCCAAGCACAGGAATAGTAACAGAGCAGGAGTGAGTGAAAAATGGACAGGAATGGAAGTTGTTTTTGGAAGAATGGTTTCTCGAATACATAGGCTCTTCCTCTTCCATCCTAATGGTACCACCCGCTTCCTGCCAATGTAGGCGGGTCTCAGATTAAAATTGCATGTGGTTCTCTAAAGAATGACTGCTTGAGGATATTTAGGAAGCTGAGAGTGGCTATGGGTGTTCAGAGCTAAGACTTCAACATTTTAGAATAATAAAGAGAGATGTTTGCCAGCTCTCTGCCAAGGGATGCTGAAGTCAATATGCCCTATGCATTTCTTACAGTCAAGCTTTCTTTTAGGGGAAAGACCTAAGGCAGGACTACCCACATCTAGAAGCCACCCACACAGCTCCTTGACTAGAACTCTGTATGAGGAAGGCAGGCCAAGATGCTGCAAAAAGATACCTAATAATTATTTAGTGGATTAAGAAATATAAAAATTCATTTCACTACCCAGCAGCCATATAGTCAGTGGATAGCTCTTCTCATGCAATCATTCTGGAAGGCAGCTCAGCCACCATCAGCCCACTTCAGATTGCAGGAAGAAGGAATGAGATCTTGGAGGAGTCATGCTCACAGTCTTAAGAAAGGGGTTCATCACCTTGGGAAGAACACTAACTTCAGGTATGTCTGGGAAATAAAGTCTAGCCACAGACCAGGAGAAGAACTAATGGACAGGTTGCAGCCTCTGCAAAGATGATGAAGACCCATCAGTCAACACTAAACAATGACTCAGAAAGAAGGAACAAGATGAAAAAGGGAACAACCACCTCAGAGCTTGCTCAGTGAACATGGAAGAAGCTTCAACACTTCTACCAAGAGTTTTGAACAGCTATTGTATCCATTAAAAAAAAGAAAGAAAGGAAAAAAAAAAAAGGCTGCTATGAAAAAGAACCTGAAAAACAAAGAAGTCCTACAAAATGTGACAACTGAAATCTTAAAGTTCACTACAAGGGTAGATGATGAGATTGGTATGGCTTTCAATTTTAAAAATAAACATAGAAAAGTTCAGGCTTGATCATAGTTAAAAGACTAGCAAGTCATGAAAGTGTGGGTAGAGAAGCAGAAGGGCACAGGGACATGTAGGGACTCTCGTTTCCTCAGCTTACAGGGTAGCAGGCCAAATGCACAGTCTGAAGTTCAGAAGTCTCAAGTTCCAGAAGATAGAGGACTGCGTATCTTATTTTAATTCATAAAATTTACCACTAGAACTGAAAAATGGACACATGAGTTCAGGAGGAGGTGGAAAGAGGAATAATTCAGGTGGGCTCTCAACTCTCAGGCAATGGTTGCAGTCTGAAGCTCACAAGTCAAAACAGAGGTTCAGGTGAAACATCTAGCTATGTGAAGATCACCACTAGATGAAATGAAAGAAGTGGTTCCAAGTGGTTCCCTTTGGCAAGCAGGACCATTGTAGGAAGGGGTTAGCATGTGTTGCTTTTCAATTAATATCCTTGGCTGTTTTAAGTTTCATTGTCATGTGCTTCTTGCATTGAACAAGATCTGGAAAGACACAAACTGCCAGCAGTGGTTAGACTGGTGAGTCTGAGAGAGGGCTGTAGGGTGAGGGGGTGTGGGGAAGGGTAGGAAATTTTAGCTTTTTTTTTTTTTTCATCTTTTACCTGCCTCCATAATAGTTTTTACAATGGCAATGACTACTTTTGTATTAAAACATCTTACTTAAAGTTTAAGGATTGCCCTCCCCCCTGGTCCAGGGGCTTTAGAGAGTCATAGGCCCTCTCTACTGTAAAGGGCATCTGTGTACAAACAAGAAGGCTGTGGGCAGTCTATTTAAATTTTGCCTCACGGACTCTGAACTTCAACTTCATCACTAACTACATCCATTTTTGTGAAGAATGGATTCTCAAAGAATACTGGGTCTAACTTCCTGTCGGCATACTTTGCAATTTTAATTGATTGGTTTTGCCAATACAACTTATTGCATTATTACATCCTATCAGGGCTTGCAAAGTGTACACTGTTCTTTTCAGGTGCTATCACCCAAGGACATTTAATATAAGATTTTTAAAGAATCATATTTAAAGTGCAACATGGCTAATTTTTCAACATTGTTAGCTTTTAACAATTTATTTCAAGCTGTGATATATATGAACAAAATTGAATGCCAGAGGGTTAGCTTTTATGGTTCTTGTTTTAATAATCATATGGTAATGTTTTTATTAAGGCCACATTTGTGACCGAAGCTGTGACTTTAGCTGATTTGATTTAATGACCATACTTCCACAGATATTGGATCTACCCTAGGCCAGAAAAAGACTGGAGAGTTTGGAATTGAAGAGTTCAGAAGCTTCAGGAAGCAACAACACACTTTGTTCACTTAAATATGTTTCCTGCTTGTTAGAAAGTAAATATGATTTTGATTTTATAGATGTCAAAAGTTGATGAGGCCACATGACTCTCCACTTGGCTACACTGGGAGTCCTCTGAGGGCAAGAGCTGGGCTGGGGGAAGTTCTGCCGATTCCCCAGTGCTGGCACCATGGACATTCAATAAATATTTGGACATTCAATAAATGTTTGTTGATTAAATGCACACATATGTGAATTAACAGATCATTAGATAGACTTCCATTTTCAAAGTCATTTATGGGTTCCCTGTGTGGAAGCCCAAGCCACCCCTCCTATCCCAACCACAAGATCATCCAAGTGGAATCTTTAAAGTTTAAAGCCTCCAAAGGCAAAGTCCCAGCCCAGAAGACTTATTTTCCAGTTTGGATCAAATGAAGCCCCAGGGACAGCCTCCTCTCCTCCATGAGTGGCATTTATGCCAAATAGATTTCATACACTAGACAGTCCATTCTTAAGTGTGTGAATTTATTTCAAAGTTTAGACTGTAAATAGGCACCATGGAATCCATAAAAATGAAGATACTGTGATTTACAGGAAGATGTGTATTTAAATCAGAATATCTCCTTGGGTGAAAACATATCACCTTCCAAACAGATTTTATCAAGGGGCAGATTCACTGATAATGATGGGCTGACTGGCAGGAGAGATAAACCTGAGAAATAGCTGGCAGATCTATTGAATTTGGACATTCATGAGAATTTCCTTCTAGCAATTCCTTCTAGAACATGTCCCCCAGGGAAAAATGCTCTACTCATGTGCTATCTGCCAACCTCTGCAGCTTTGCCCTGAAGTTTTTAAGAGAACAGCACTAAAATCAGCTCAACTCTTAAGCTCCAACCTCTCTCCCACCACCCACCAATTTCCCCAGCAGCAGTACCATACACCTCTTCTGCCTGAGATGCAAATAGAAAATATCCCAGAGCCCCTGCAGGCCATGACAGAACTCGGGACCCCTTTTCACTCCATTGGAGGGGACAGAGAACATCCTGCCACTTTGTTTGTGGGCTCTTCAGATTTTCTAGTGGTGCCCATCAATCAGAATATGGCAACATAGGCCTTGTGTTGCCAGGAATCCCGTGATTTGTCTCCTAGAAGACCATAAGACTGTTGGTGGTAGATTCCAGAGGGAAATACTGGATCTGTGGTAAGTGTTTTGAGTTCTATTACAAGGTTCTGCCCCTTCTTCCCTCTCCCATCCTCCATCTTATCTTTTGGGGGGAAAATGGCAAGTTTACCCCTACAGAGGCTCCTGGCATGGCCCCAAAATATGCTTGGAGAGGCACACCCTTAAATGGAATGTAGTCAAAGTGCTATTAAATTAATTATAACATTTATTATAGAACTATTTACAAGGTAAGGTTCTGCAACATAAAACATTAAAGAAACATAATTACACAGAAATGGAAGGGAGACAGTAGGCTATCAAATACAAGTGGCTTGATTAATCAGTGGGCTGCAAGGTTAGTGAGGCTTCTCCACCTGAGCATAGGACACCTGCCCCCTTGGACTCAAGATGGGAGTCGCCATCTTGGAACCCTGGTGGTGGTTGCCACCACTGTAGTTATCTGTTCTCTTCTTTTTAGCCACAAGTAAAAATGTGTTTTCATCCTTTCATGGAATGTGACTTCCACATGGGATCATTTTAATTGTCAATCACTTTTATCTCTCCAAACCAAGATGAAGTATACTGCTAAGTGTTAGAAAATGTGTCTGAATGCATAGAATACCTACCAATCTTGTTATTCTTCCATTGAAAGGAAATGCTACATGTCAAATTGCGGTATTTCCCACAGACAGTCTCCCATAATTTGCAGGGTTTGCTTCCAATGATGACTTTTTTTGCACCATTCACTCTGTCTTACATGTTTCCAAAACACTCAAGACAAGATGTTTAGATTTTATTAATTTAATTCACACACAAGGAGACTATTGTCTCAAGTTTTTAAGACTTTTTAAAATAGGTCTCTAATTCAATATCCTTCTTCCTAGTTTGATTCCACTCAGTCCTTCATTCAAAGGACAGCAACTGCATCCTTCCAGTAGTTCAGGCCAAAAATCAGGGTCTCTCTTAACCCCCTCTTTTTTTCACAACCCACTTCAAATTCATCAAGGAATTCTATTGGGTCTACATTCAGAATATATCCAAAAATGTATAAGTAAGTTATTTAATTTCTTGGAGCTTCAGTTTTCCCATCTACAATATTAAGGTCACAGTGTTTATACCCACCTTCAAAGAACTGTTGCAAAGATTAGATAACATGGAAATGCAGCAAGATGTCCAGTGGATGCTCCTTAAGTGTTAATACAGATCCTATCACCACAACTAGGCTTATGTGACAACCGAAGTTATATGTGCATGCTTTTGTGGAACACTGAAAAATTCAAAGAAAGAGCAAGAAAGAACTATCAATAAAATATCCTTGATTAAAGAAATTTAGTTTGATAAAGAACATAAAAAGAAATTCAATGCTATTTTAAAGCTTGGAAAATAAAATTACTCAAGAGAAGTACATAGATCATCTTCGAGAAATGAATACAACATTAAAAAAATAACATTGGTAGCTAGGTATTTACACCAAGTCATGGACATGAATGGAAAAAAAAAAACTTGTGGATTTTAGAAGACTATTATTTTTTAAAAGAATATGTCCAAGCTCTCTCAGCACCTTGTACCATCTGAGTTTATGAATTATTGGAAATTTCTACTTTTCCATGTTTTCTGAATTTTTTTATTAAGAATACATATAATCTTTGCAATCACAAAATTATTAAAAATAAGTGCTTTAATGGCAAGGTAATAGTAGCTCTATTTTTTTAGTTAATGAAAATTCTAATAAAATAATTTAAAACTTCAGTTTAATCTAGTTTCTATTTATTACATTACGGCATGAAGTTTTAAAAAGGTAAAACTGAGCCAATTGCCACCTAAGAAAATAAAAAAAAATCAAATTTCAATGTATTTATAATTAAAGGTAAGTGAAAAAATATCAAGTTGAGGGATTAGTTAATTGCACTTATTTTTTAAAATGAAACTTATTCTTATACATTCCCAATGCTAGATAGGTCTCCAAGGGGGCTACTTTTATAGTGTACTTAGTCGTTTGGTTTCGGCTTATAAGTTATAGTATTAAAAATGTTCATAAATGTTTGGGGCATATAAAACTAATGAAAATGATCCTCAGTGTGGCTTTTCCCATAGATTGGCCTTTGAAGTACAGTGCTGTGGTTTAGCTAGTTTCAAGGCTATATTTATTCTATAATTTTAAAATATAAAAGTTAATAACTTAATAGTAGTAACCTGAGCTATAATTTTAATTGTGAAACTGTTCTTCCTCTTGACATCACAATTCAATGGAGTGAGGGTTTGAAGAATCAAGCCACAAAGGACAAGTATACTCAGAGACTTTTTTTTCCATGATACCATTTTATGGAAAATAATTTTTATTCTCTTTGCCTTTTTTACTTAGACCTCTCATGAGGGATACGAGCAACCTGAAATTTCTGGGAAATGGCCCAATGCAATGACATCAATACTATACGTATAGTAAGTTGGGTGCCAGCAACTGTGGGGGGATGAGAGGAAGAAGATGAATTCTTGATATCAGTACCTGCTCTGTGCCAAGGCTGTGCGAGCTGTACTAAGCTTGTCATATCACTAACTGCACACAGTCCCTCTGAGAAAGAGGAGGTAAGGCCACCATATCCCACAGAGGGTCATTGCACCTGGCTGTGCAAGATGTGAACTCCAGTCATCTCGTCCTAAGCTCGCTGTGCACCATTCAAAAACTTGAGCAAATGAATTTGGGAACAGAAGACAGTGACGAAAAATAACCACATTCCACAGAACACACAGCAAAATAGCACACACTATCAGCATGAAGATAGCAAAGCAAAATAAATTGAGGTCTTAGAGGCTTCTCTGTGGGGACGCTGGTGTGTTTTTCTATTAAACGACTTGGCTCCCAGATCTCTTGGTTATCACAGGGCAACAAGAAGATGGAATCAGGGAACACAGTACTCCTCCTGGGACAGTAGCCCACCCCCACTATAGGACCACTGCTGGGAATGGCAGGGACATTTTTCAGGCCTGAGAGCCTTATGCAGGACTGGAGGTGGAGGGATGCCCAAACCTGGGGCCTCAGTGATCCAGCTGGCTGGGTAAGGTCATGGTTGGGATAGGGCTACAGGGAGCAGAAGTTTGGGCCTAGCTATTCAGTTAGGGGACATTAAAGCAGACTTATTTATTTGGGTTTGTTGGATTTCTAACAAGAATCTTGGTGCTGCCAGTAGACACCATCTTGGGCCAGTTGTGAACAGTGGAAAATGGACTTTCATTCAGTCTCTGAATAAAAGAAAGATCTTGATAAGACTCACTGCTGTGTCTGTTTTCGACTACTGGTAAGGAGATTATCCATCACACTACACAGAAAACCATTTTCCTGGGTAGAGTTTTCCTCATCTTAATATTAGAAATCATTGGTTGGCTTTTACTATGAATAATGAACCACTTAACTAATCAGGGATCCCATTTTGTACTGGAACTTAAAGATTTGAGCCAAATTTAGGGCTTACATTAGTAAATGCACAGAACTTTAAATATTTTTATATTGGTCTCATTCCTACCTCCCATTTTTTTCCATTTCTCATCCGAACACATTTTCTTCTATTTTGTAGTATCTGGGGAATCTCCTTAAGTTATCTGGGATACCTTTGGAAACAAGATGAGACACAAATGCAGAACATACGCGTCCATGAAAACATGCCAATGGTCAGAGGAGTTCCTGGGGAGCAAGGGGATCCCATCCCAGAGTCTCCCCTCCCCTCACTAGTGTGTCTTCAAGAAAGGCCTCTCAGGGGTGCATTTCACTTCACCCTCTGAGGAAGCCATTATCCTGATGATCACAGAGTGGGTGGAGGGGAGCCCCACTTGCCCATCACTGATCCTGACATGAATTGTGGCTCTTTCACCTTCCATGAGCATGATGTTGGGGAGTCCCCAATCTCTACTAATGCCACTCTCATTTCTAAAATAGATGCAATAACAGCATCCTACTTTACAGAGTTGAGATAAATGAGGTAACATTTATCAAACACTCATCCCAATGTCTGGTTCATAGAAAATATTCAGTACATATTAATATCATCATCATCATCATCACCACTAATAATCCAAATAAGAAAAACTTATATTTGCAGTCTCAGTAACTTCATTTTATAGGTGTATGTGTGTACACACACACATACACACACACACACACAGAAAATATTTCATAAGTTGCTGATTACAACAGGAAGACCTACCCCCATCTTCAAGTGTCTCCCAGTGGATTAGGGAAATATCTCTGTACCAGTTTCATTGCTATGAAATGCAACTATGAACAAGAGCTTTGGAAACAGTGAAGGAAGCCAGGCTGCTGGAGCAGGGCTGGGTGCAATTAGTTGAAGTGAAAATAGATCAAGACCCAGCTTTGTTTAGATATGAGTTTTAAGACTTGGCCATTGTCATGTCTTTGGAACTTGCAAGGAAAGCTCAAGACAAACAGACTCTTGTACTCTCTGCTTCTGTGCAAGGTCAGGCCAGGTGAATAAGACCCATCTTCCTCTTGCAGCCTATGCCAGCCTCCTTCATGCTGAGCCCACAGATGGGACAGGGTAGCAGCCACTTGGAAACCCAGAGTCCCGCTGTCCAGGTTGCCCACCCCAAAGACTGACAGGGAGGAGCTTCCAACATTGGCTTGGCATTCTGAGGATTCAGGCTCTAAGGCACATCCCTGTGGTTATCTGAGAAGGAAAAGCAACTGAAAAGCAGGTTTGGTTAGCAAATGAGAAATGCCCCTCGTGGCCTCAGGTGCACATCCTCCAGAGTACTCTTCCTATGCAACCTTTCATTCATACTCTCCCTTCCCTTCTCCATGTCCCAAATTCCTCCCTCTTCAAGTACACAACATGTACTGTCCAACATGTCATCCATATAGGACCTTGGTCTCTCCACTACATCAGGAATGAGTCAACTAATTCCTGATACTCTCAAGAATTCCTCTCATTATTTCAAATCTAAATCCCAAGCACATATTTTCCTATTTTATGGAGATCAGAAATAGTTACTCATTTTCCCCCCCAAAAAGTTCTTAGAATATGGCCACACTAATTTTTAACAAAAGCTGTTGTACCTTGCAGTTCTTTAAAGGAAAATTTCCTGCTTTGCACATGATATTGTAAATGTACTTAGAAGCATAGAGTTGAAATATTTGATTAATCTATAGATTTTAGACATTGTCACATTCCCTCTGACCCCAGAATTAACAATCGCAACTCACACACGTTTTACCTAGAGGAAAACTGACAACTTGAAAGTCACTGGAATGAAGATAATTGAAGTGTTATTATGCATATATTGCAGTAAAACAATATTTGCATTGGTGACTCATAATAACATCAGGTATTTGACCTGAAACCAGTGAAATATTATGTAATGGGAAAACAATTGATCTTAGTTTTTATGTGCACAATATCTCATTGCCTGGAGTTTCTTCTTGTTAAAGTTCTTCACACCTTTTAAATAGTCTGTGTTGCATGTTAGCAAATTAATAGTTCAAAATAATTATTCCCAGCATAAACATAACCTGGATATGCTGAAAAGTTCTATGTAATTTTAGTCTTCATAATTAACACAAAATAGAACAATATATTTGAAAAAAAATGTATGAAAAATATATATACAAATTTCAAGGAAAAAATATATGAATATGCATAAAGATAAATGAAAATATATATTTCTGGAATTCTTGAGCTATGTCAGACTTTAAAAATTTATTCATTTTGCTATGATTTTTTCTCTTTCTTATGGCTTTGTTTGAAAGCACTGTGTTAAGTTTTATTCTGTTTATCTCAACTTAGCTTTTAGCAGATCACCATGTATTAAAATAAAAGAATTTTAAGTTTATAAGGGGCCTTAGCAATCATGATGTGGAAACTGAGGCTAGGTTTGCTTGAAGACTAGAAACCACATCTTTTACCTGCAACAATTGTGTCTATCCAAAGCTCTCAACTGTGGCTTATTAAATGTTTCAGAAAATCTGTAAAATTGCTAAGTAAAACTAATTGGTATTTTAATGGACCAAGGTAATATCGTCAACAATTTGAGAAAAAATATATTGCTTCTGCATTTTAACATGTGTGTGTGTGAAAATATGATTTTTGGAGACTCAATCTAACTGGTAGATAGTAATTTATCAGAACTAACTTTTACAGACAGATACTTCTTCTCCATACTTAAAAAATTATTAACTTAAATGTTGATTACAACCTCAGTTTTCTGCCCAGAGTTTAGTTGTCCAAATGCTGATGTATGCTAGAGAATAGTCTAACCCACTTGCGGAGCAGGCAGACAGAAGAAATCATTCTGGAAACTGGTTAGTTCTGATGGACTATGTTTCTGTAGTCAGAGGAAGAGGAAAAGTTAGGTCATTTTTCTAAGCAATTTAAGCAAAAGTGATTTGGATCTGGAGGAGAGAGGGCACAAGAGAGCAGAGCGGAGCACCAAGGGAGGGTGAAGCAATCCGAGTGATTTATCCGCCCATTCATGGTGCTTTAGCTTTGGAAACCTGGCTCTAATATGGCAAATGGGCAGCATGCTAAATATACTTTTGGACTCTAGGTCCATGGCAGTTTCCATCAAATTCCACAGCCTCCGGGGAAGGCTCATTCATTCAGGGGATTCAACCTATCTATTCAATAGGTGCTATTATCCAAGCACATTCATTCTAGATTCATGGGTGGGAGAGATTCGGTCAATATTTACCCAGGATCCTCTCAGTTGTGCTGTGAGGGTTAGATACTAGAAAATCTTTAAGCCGGACATGGCTTATTGTAGGCAGTTTTCATAGTCCTTCTTATTTACCATTGGTCTACTGATTAGCATAAGCACCATGAAGGCAAGGATATTGTCTACCTGACTAGTTTTTGATTATGGATGAATAGCCATTGTCTAACTCAGTCAGACCTGTGGAAGGCTCTGGATACATATTGTTGAATAAGTGAAAGAATGGACATCAAACATGCCCTTCCCCTCCAAACTCCTCCCATTTGGAGGCTGAGAGAAGGCAGCAAGGAGCCAATGTTCTCTTTGGGACTCATCTTTTGGGATGTCTCTTTGGACTGCATTTCCATCTTGGACCATTATCTCAGGTCTATGAGTCCATGATGTCAGTTCTTTGCTCAAACTCCTAAGTTCATGTTCAATTTTTTTTTTTTTTTTTGGCAGTACTAGGGATTAAACCCAGAGTTTCCTAGATGTTGGGCACTCTACCACTGAGCTGCATCCCCAGGCCACCATGCTCAATTATTAATAAATGGATCACAATATGTTACTGTTTTTCCTCTCATCCATATCCATTGCAATGACAGTGACTTGAATCAAGGTGGCATTGATCAGTCGCTCAGAACTGGTTTCTTCCTCCACTGAGTACCTCGGATTGTCATCACTCTTTTTGCATGACTATCTATCTTTGCCACATAAATTGAGAGCTTCTAAAGAGAATATTATGTGCATGGCTTAGGCACCCATGTGAACCTCCAACCCAGTGCTTGGTCCACCGGGAAATAATCTTAAGAAAGCACTTCCTGGAAGGTTGTGACTGTAATTTATATTCACATCTGCTTCAGGGAGACAATAGCACCTTCATTTTCAAATGAGGCAGCTGAGATTTGCAAGGTCTCAGGGCCAGATAAATGGAAGAACTGGAATTAAAACCCACATCTGTCTAACTCCAAAGCCTCTGCTTTTCCCAAGGCATGGTGCAGCCACCCTGCTACACACATGCCCACCCCTGCTACCATCACCAAGTGTTTATAAGACATACTGAGTTCTTGGTACTTAAAGAACAGAAAGATATTGCAATGTGCTTATCCTGAGAGTGTTTGTACTTGGCCTCCTAGACAAACTCTGTGACTGGAGGCTTCACACCTGGTCAATGCCTACTCCAATGGAAGAATTTAATTACTACTGGGTTGCAAGAACCAAATCCTCATTAATTACTGGAGTAAGTAGTGGTGTTGGAAACCCAAGCATTACAAGAACTATCTGAATAAGAATGTACTTCAGTAAGGAAGCAGCAGGTCATGAGTGAAGCAAACCTCAAACTCAGGATGGCTACAGGAAGGACCAACATTTGTTGGCTCTGTGTGACCATTCTCAACCCCACAGGGCTTCCTCATCAGGGCTGCTGGCCAGAGACATGATAGCGATGACACCGTGCAGTAGGAACTTTGTCCTGAACAAGGGATTCTGAGTGTCCCATGGTGTAAGTGTGGCCCCAAATAACTTATGGACACCATGTCAGGGAATTGAATACTTACCATTACAGTGAATAAGCTCTCTTCATTGGAGAAGGAAACAAACCCTAAAAATAGATGCTCATCCAACTTTGAATTCAAGCCTTCTAACTAAGGAATGAACACAGAGACCAAGGACACATTTGTACCTGGATGCTCACTGGGTTCTTTTTTGGGGGGAGTGAATTTTTAATTTCAGAACAGTTCTGGGCTTACAGGGATGTTGCAGAGATAGTAGAGTTCCCATCTAGCCCTCATCCAGCTGCCCGACATCTGACATTTCTGTGCTCATCTGTCAATGATGGCAACACTGCCCACCTGCTAAGAAAAATCTGTCTACAAGAGATGTTTTATACAAGGACAGTGACTAGTAGGTTCAAGGCAGAGAGAGAAGAGTTCAAAATTGGCACAGGAGAGTGACTGAGAAGTGGCAGCAAGTAAAAGCCACAAGGCAAAAAAAGTCAAGAGTGAGTAGAATCCATTTGATGACTGACTATCGCATGGACAAGTGGACTCTTAACACCCTCCTCACTCCGTCGGCAGGATTCATTGCTGGCTGATGTCAGATGTAAGTGGGGAAATGTAAAACTGTTGGAAAATCACAGACAAATGTCTTAATTTTGGAAAGTCATCAGTTTCTTAAATAGAACATGAAGGAAAACAATACCCTGAACCTCAATTGAAATTTAAGAACTAGAGTTCACCCAAAGAATCCATTCTTAGAGAGGAGAAAAATGTTGATAATTAATATATTTGACAAAAGACTTATATCCAGAGTATATGAAGCCCTGTAAATATGTAAGGAAAAAAGGATGATAACGCAAACAAACACTTAACAAAAAAGAAAAGCAAAGTGGCAGACAAACATATAAGGTGTTCAACCTCATTATCCATCAGGAGAACACAAATTAAAACCACAAACAAGAGTGTAAATATGTGCCAGCATGACACATTGTTTTTTTTGTTTTGTTTTGTTTTGGGTACTGGGGATTGAACCCAGGGGCACTCAAACACTGAGCCACATCCCCAGGCCTATTTTGTATTTTATTGAGAGACAGGGTCTCACTGAGTTGCTTAGAGCCTTGCTAAACTGCTGAGGCTGGCTTTGAACCCACGATCCTCCTGCCTCAGCCTCCCAAGTGCTGGGATTACAGGCGTGCGCCACCATGCCCAGCGACACATTGTTTTTAAACCAAGAATTCTGAACGTGGAATGTGAAGATGAAGCACCTGGAACTCTCCTTCATTTCTAGGGGGAAAGTAAATTGTTTTACCACTTTGGAAAATCATTCAAACATACCTATCAAAGCTGGTTATATTCATGATTCACCAATCGTTTTCCTACAAATATATCAAGCAAAATGTGTACCCATGTACCAAAAGAATGTCTAGAATGCTCATAGCAATGCCACTGAAAAAGCTGAAAATAACCCAAAGTTGGGTGTAAAAAAAAAAAAAAAACCCCTAACATTCATCAATAGTAAAATGCACAAATAAATCGTGGTCTATTTGTATAATAAACTCATGCAGATAAACCACAGCTACGCCACACAATATGAATCTCACAAGTCTGGGAGAAAAAAGCAAAAAAAAAAAACAACTAAAAATATATGCATCATAGGATTCCTTCTTCTTTAGTCCAAAAATGTGCTGAACCAATGCATGCTGGTAGCTGTCAGAAGGGCAAGTGATTTTAGTGGGCAACGACTCAGAGGGGGCGTGAGGGAGACTGGGATTCTAGCAATCTTTCTTTTCCTTCAGTTTAATGAGTGCATGGGCATTTCCATTTGGGGAAAAATCACCAAGCCGGAGGCTTGGGATTTGTGTACTTTTCCATATGTGCTTCTAGACCCTGAATGCTAAAATCAGAATATGACACTAATTTGTGAAAAACTCCAACTGAACAGGTATAAAACTCATCAACTTATGTTCGAGTGGTCCAGAAAGCTTATTTGAATATGGTGACATTTAATAACAGAATTTTTAAAAGGTGAGCAATGGTTCACAACTCTCTTTATTGGTAAATGTGTAGGCAGTGGAAAACCACCCAGTCAGCTCTGGGCATGATCTGCAATCAATAGATACAACAGGAGAAAGGTGGAAGGTCTCCCGGAGAGGACGGGCTTGCTCACTCGAGCCCAAAGGGTCCCCAGGGCTCCCCTCTCTTGTCCTGTGTCACACACATAGGGCATACAAAGACTTCAGGTTACAAAACAAAAAAGATGAGCAAAATCACTTGAAAGGGGGAGGGAACACCAAAAACTCAGAGAAGAGTCACCATAGACACAAAGGGAAACTGAGTCCCAAGGATGACAGTTCCTAGGACTACTAGGAATTGAAGCCACTCATTCACAAGACTGTTCCCTGTACTTCTTTCCTTCTTGTACAAACACTGTCGTCTTGGTGACAGTAGTACATCATTCCTGGAAATCTTAAAGCAGAGATTTAAGAGAAATGACCAGAGAAAGTGATTCCAAATTAGGTTCTGCCAAGAACAAACCTGTGAACCTTTCATTTTAACAAACACCTTGGTCATCTTAGGGCTAAGAAAGTGACATTCTATGAAGAAGTTCCGCTTCTCTGAAAGTCAAGGGATTCCAAAAGGAGATTATATTCTCCATTTCTTCACTGTTGGAAGTAATGCTCCAAAAGATCGCCTTGAACACAAAGCTTTGTCATCCTCGATTATTTCCTTAGGACAGTTTCTAAATATGGCATAAACATTTGCTTTATTAAAGGATTAGAGATGTAGTCTTTCCAAATTTCCCTATTTTAAAAAACTGAGCCAATTTGTAGACATGTAAGTATCTTCACTAACATTGAGTGCTAACATTTTAAAATGTTAGCTTATTGGATCCCTCAAATAATGGCATGTCATTTTTATTTGAAAATTTTTTGAATTAGAGCAAACATTTTAAGAAAACCTTTTGGGCTGGGGTGGTGGCTCACTGGTGGAGTGCCTGCCTAGCATGTAGGAGGCACTGGGTTCGATTCTCAGCACCACATATAAACAAATGAGCGAAATAAAGGTCTATCAACATAAAAAAAATCTTTAAGAAAAAGAAAACTTTTTGATGTTTAAGGAAATGATTGAATACTATCAGATAGTCTCATAAGGAATATTTTAATCAGAATTAAAAACTCAACAAGGATAAAAAGGAAGAAGAAACTCAAATGTGTCCAATACTTGTAATTCCAGGAAAAGTCAAGACAGCTTTAATTATTTACTGAAACTTACTCTTTTTGCCTGGACAATGACCTTCAGCATCTCCTAGATGAGTTTACAAGGAGTCTCTTAACTATATCAATGGAGATTTTGGCCTGGTTTGCTTGCATTGAGGTGGATATTTTAAAATTCACTTTACAGGGAAAAGTTGATTCCTGTTATTTTCTATTTCCCAATAATTTCAGGGCTCTGCAATTTATCAGAGAACTATCAGAAATACAAGAAAATGCTACCCCAAATTGTTGTGTGCAATTTCCTTGTCCACAGACTGCTCCCTTCATAAAACTGCTTTTGAGTTTCAGGCAGAGAGAATATAGATAGCCTTTTCTTCTCAGAAATTTACAAAACAAGGCCAAAGCAGAGTTTGGCAGTTTTCTAAGTAACTTATCCATATAATGTACTCTTAATGGAAAAGCTTGCAACCTACTTTTTAGAATCATTTCCCTAGGACTGGCTGGCCAATGGAGTCAGTTTTACCAAAAGGATGCAAGGCATTTGAGGTCACAACAGCCTGGCAGATGGTGAGAAGTGGGCTCTGGTGCCCTGGGTGAGTGGAGGGGAGGGGCGGCTGCCTTCCTAGCCACATACCCCAAGGCTCTGCAGCTCAGTGTCTTCTGGCTGGATCCCATGCTCAAAGCCCCTAAAGAGCCCTGACTCTGGGTGTTAAGCAGAGCAATGGGCTGGGGCAGGAAACAAGTTCCAGCCCTTGGGGCTTGGTGCTTCTGCACTGTTTCCAGCTGCTCCTCTCTTTCAATGGCCTGGCCCACAACAGGAACACAATATGGACGCAGGCTAAGACACTGCATAGTAAGTGGAGAGTAGAGAGGCATCGAGAAAATTCTCTCTTCAGTTCCCAAAGGAGCAGCCATCTCAACATAGCCTTGGAGAATAGGATTGCTTCACATGCAGGATCTTTCACATCAAAACCGTGTTAATCATATCATCCCAAGAAACACACTTGTGAACGCACGCACAGTTGCACACATACATGTTCACACGTGTGTCATTGTCCATCACTAGAGTAAACAATCTGCTGCATGGGGGTGTCCCTGTACGTTGAGGTTTGCAGTGATCTTTGGGGTGTGCTCTGAAGCCTGAAGAGTTCACCCAGCCCCAGGACTGGAAATAAACCCTATTAGATAATGTCTTCCAATGGGTGGGGCCCCAAAGAGTCTCCTAAAGGGGCACATGAGCTAGCCAGAAGAGAAGCTGCATCCTACTCACCACCTTACACATCCAATGGCTCTCAGCAGAGCCAGCTGCCACTCCTCAGGAGGAAGAATGAGCAATCCATACTGGGGCCGAGAAGACTGCAGGACCACTGGGCGCCTGCAGCACCAGGAACAAGGCTTTGTAGGACAAATTTCTTATTTTTTTCTTTCTGGGCCTATTCTAGGTATTCATGTAAATTTCAGCAAGTTAATAAGAAACAATCCTGAAACAGATTTTTAAAAGAAAAGGCAGCCTTGGAACCCTCCGTGTTTAATGCAAACGAAATATCTGGAAGCATTTGGAATCTGCTCAAGCACTGGGCATAACAGGGCCTTTGTTCCTGGTGAGTTCATAGGAGTTTTGGGTGGTTCCCCTTTCCCTGTTTTATTTTCCCACCATCTGGTTGAGACCCCACGTCTCCTGTCAAGTGCACCTCTACAGTATCACATTAACCTGGAGGCATGGCCAAGTCCCACTCCCCATTCCACCCACAGCCCCTCAGACAGGGTCTCCTGCCAGCCCAGTTCCTGCTCTTGGTTGAGAAGGGAGACCAGCTACATAAATGGATGACCAACAGACTTTGGGTCTGTTGCTAGTGATCCGTTTGGGAACCCCATTTGCCCTGTACATAAACATTATCAGAAAGAACAACTGAACTAAATCCAGAACCATTACCAAATGCAACTAAGGTCATCCACTTCCCCAGGCCACCCACACCATTTTTATTCTTAATTCTAGGTTGCCTCCATGCAACAGTCAGCAAGCTTCTGAGTGAGCTCTGACTCCCTTCCTAGCCATTATCACTACAGAGCATGCCCTCTTAGCTGGAAAATGGTATAAACCTAAAACACAATCTATTTCAAAGTTAAGCACTAGAAAGTCAGTTATATGACAGAACAGTCTTATGTCATTGAGTTTGGTGGCCCATCAACATCAATTTCTAGAAAGAACCAAGGATAGACTCTATAAGTAGATTTAAATGTTTTTGACTTCAAGTTTTATTTTTATTTTGCCAGTCAGCCAGTCAATACCTGGTGCTCCTGGTGGCTTGCCTATACTTTGGGCAGATAAAAAAATGTGATCTATATTATTGTATTAATTTAAAATGACTTATTAATCGTTCCAACTACCTGGAGATGGAGGCAGGAGGATCATGTGAGCCTAGGAGTTTGAGGCCAGCCTGAGAAAAATAAGAAGACCCTGTCTCAAATTAAAAAAAAATTATATATATATGTATATACACTTATATACATATATATATATATAGTGTGTGTGTGTGTGTGTGTGTGTGTGTGTGTGTGTGTGAAGCTATCATATAGTCAGGGGCTCAACAAATTGTTTCTGAATAAACAATTGAATGTAATTAACCCTGTGCTGAGTGCTAGGAACAAAGAGGTAGAAGATATGATTCTCTAGAGATTCAGAGTTTAAAGGAAAAGATATGTTTTGAATTAACGTTCCAAGCTTTTCTCAGGAAACCCAGCAAGCAATAAAGAAATCAAAAGGACCAGAAGATGTGGGTGCCAGAACTTCTTCTGCCTCAAACCAATATTATGACTCTGATCAGACAGTTAACAGGGTCCAGTTTTCCCCCTTTAAAAGTGTGAACTCTGCCGGGTGGCGCACGCCTGTAATCCCAGCAGTTCAGGAGGCTGAGGCAGGAGGATCAAGAGTTCAAAGCCAGCCTCAGCAAGGGCAAGGTGCTAAACAACTCAGTGAGATCCTGTGTCGAGATAAAACACAAAATAGGGTTGGGAATGTGACTCAGTGTCTGAGTGCCCCTGAATTTCAATACCCGGTTCCAAAAAAAAAAAGCGAGAGTGCCAACTTGCATAACCTGAAGACGCCTTCTTGGTGCTTTGCAGGAAAGCAAGTCAAGCTGAACCCTTCGTATATAGGGACTTCATTCTGTAAGATTTGGATGCATTTGCATGATTTGGGTTGGTGCAGTGCTGGCCCATGAGCCGAGGCACATGTGCTTTCTTGGCCGGACCATCTAGGGAAGACGGGGCTGCTGTCATGTCCTGAGGAAGCAGCTGGTAGACAGGAGTCATGTCAGCACTTTGTGGGAATGTCAATGACGCTGGCTGCTCTCAGGCCTTCTGCAGCTCTGCATTGCTGGGTAGCAGTGGGCCAGCTTTAGTGACTGTCATCATGCAGGACAAGACCAAACTGTCCACCTGCAATTGCAGCTGCAGAACTCTGGGGGCCTATCCACAGCACCTCTTGCAGCCCTGGAGCACGTGGGCTGTTCCAATGGGAGAGGCATGCTCCCCACCCCAACATCTTGTCTCCTCTGCATGCCCTTGTTTGTGGGCCAGGCTGTCCCTCAGAGCAGGCTGCATCAGGATGAGGCCAGTGTTCTCCCTCCCATAGTACAAAATCACACCAATCTAATTTAAAATAAAAGGCAGGGTTTGCCATTATTGTCCCCCTGCCTGATAAGTACCCCATAAAGCTATATGCAAGGCATTAACCCAGATAGATGACACCCTGCTTATTATGAATTCAGCCCCTAAATTTTAAGTGGGACACTGCATGTGCCACATCATCTGGTGCCTATCACTTTACTTCAAAAATTGAATTTTGTCCCAGCTTGCCAAATGAGCCGATTAGTCACAATATCAGGAAGTCCTAAAATTTCCTGGTAGTTAAAGAGGGTACATTAAATGAACAGAACAAATCAGGATGATATTTGGATTGGTTCCTGGTGTGGGTTTTACCACCTCAATTTCCCCATTGGTAAAATAATGACGAAAGATCCCCAAAACCCAGGCATAAACTGCCCCGGATGCAGCTATTCCCCAGTCATTTCAGCAGCATCCTCACCACAAAAGAACCAGGTTTCCAGACAAGAGTGGGATTTAGCGATGCAGTCATTCAGGGCCATTACAGGGGTTCTTCAGCATGATTAAAATGTGACAGCTGCAGAAATATCAAAAAGAACCACAGAATTGGAGCCAAACACACAAATCTATCACACGCACATACAAACCATAGGGTGTGTTTCAAGAAACTGAAAAGGTGGCGAAGGAAAAGTCACATGGAAAACCTCAGGTTGCAGGAAGCATCACACGACCCTGTGAGACGCGAGGCAGGGTTGGGGAAGTCACACCTGAAAAGCCTTCCATTCTGAAAAAGATGAGCATAATTCCAGCACTTCTGTGACCCCTGCATTAGTGACACATTAGGTAGCAATCTGTAAATAGCCTCTACTGTCTTTAAGAAAACACTGGATGCTGGTTTGAATGGCCATCATCACAAGTCTAGTCCTGCACGGGGCAAGTTCTGAGAAATGTGTCATTAGGTGATTTTGTCATTATGCAAGCATCACAATTGCACTTGCACAAACCTGGGTCTTAAAACACACTTACTACATACCCCGGCTCCGCGGTGCAGCCCCTGCTGGGTATGTGGTCCCACTGACCAAAACAAGATTATTCAGTGCATGACTGCAATGTAAAATGGGATTCAGAAAATGTGGGTTTGAATTTTGTGCTGTTAAGAATTTGCCTTCTGCCATTCATCCACACCGTTGCTAGAATGTGCGTGCAAAAGCCATTGCACAAGCAGCACCCAGAGCCCTGCCTTCACTTCCCTTTCTAATTCCTGAGTCTTGGACACTAAAAAATTTTGTCTAGAACTTGCTATTTCTCTTTGCTCCTTTTGTCTGCTGTTTTACAAGTAGGTGGGTCTATTTTGTTTTATGCGTAGCAAACTTTTCACATCCATATCAATCCAGATAGGGAAGAAGAGCAGAAAAGGATGGAGGGAAGAAAGAAGAGGAGGAGGGAAGAAGGAATAGTTCCTGCTGGTTTTTGTAGAAAAGTTACCTACTTTATTCGGTAATGAATTAGCGCCACAAACTTTCAAGCTACTAGGAATAAAAACTAAACTTTTTATGTAAGAGAAAACTACTAAAAAAAAAATCTACTTGTTCTGGTGTCAGCAGCAGCCATTGAGAAACCAGAGTCATGCACAAAGTCACAGATTAATGCATCTCAGGTGCCAGGCTGGCTGTGAGTTCTGCATCTTCCTTGGAACTTGTAAGGAAACTTGCGAAAGTTGGTGCTCCGTACATACAGTTGCACTGTCAAGTTCAATGGCAGGCCAACAGGGGTTGTATTTTGAAAAATGAAAGCAATCACTTTAATATCACTTTGATAGTTGTATCAGAGTACAGCTGGAGGGCCAAAACAATAGACTCCAATTCTAATGAACAATATATGTAACGAGGCTCACAACTTTGTGTATTTTCAAAATAATTCATCTTCTAATTCAATAATTATTTTTTTAAAGTTTTAATGAAAAACTGCCATCTTCCCAAAGCAATAGGTAAGTCACTTCTGTGGACCACAAGCTCCAATCCATTTTCTTGGTTGGAAAGCATGAAAAATCAGAAAATAAACATCATTAATATGCATATTCCCCAAATCAGTGATTTTTATGATATTTGAATACAAGAGTTTATAGGTTGGAAATAATACATATGCTACTTATTTTATACATGGCACTACAAAATTAGCCAGTCAGCACACTTTGTAAAAATGCGTAACATGAAACAGGAAGACCTTGGGGACCTGGGGCACAAGTGGAAACAGACCCTGTCCTTTATATTCAATGTGAAAATATTTTATTTGTGCCAACAAAGCATTGCTCATAAGACAGTTTCAGAGCTGTCACATTGGAGATAAATTTCACATCTTGTCCCAACCTTGCATTTTTCCCTGAAGGTGGGATAATTGAAGAATAAATGCACAGAAAACGTTCTACATATTCGGAGCGCCTCTGAAATGAGTTGTTAACCATCCTGTCCCCTGGATTCTCCTTGGCATGCATTCATTTTCTTTTCCTGCTCTTACAAATTAGCATCCTCTTTATTTGAAAATTTCACATTAGCAAAAATCGCAGATACTGAGAGTCACAAAAAGAAAATCTGACCGTTCAAAGAAGGCTCTTGGGAAGGCTCCTGGGGTGACCAGACTAGGCCAAGAGAGGTCAAGGTGAGGTTTCTTGCCTGGATCCTGTTCTCGTGTGTGACAGACTTTGTACAATGGCTCTCACTTGCCCCCCAGGCTCCCCAGGAACCATGTCTGCTCAGTGCAGGCAGGATGGCCACCCCATAGCCCCATCCCTCCAGGGCTCAGGACAAGACCAAATGAGAGGCGAGCCCCAGATAGGCTGCCCTCACCAGGGCAGGCTCAGCTCCCCCTGCTCCCAGGAAGACTAGTGCTCTATGGCTGTGCATAGAGGGCGCCCAGAGCCTCCCACCTCTGTGGCTCTCCTGTGCCTCTTGCAGGGGGACCGAATGGTGGAGAAGACAACCCCCATCTTTGTTCAGCTGAGGGCTCTGAGGGTCGGCTTGCAGGTGCCACTGCAACCGGAGACACTCAGGTGCGTCCTGCTTGCATCTCTGTGTGTTCGGTGGTCAGAAACCAAAAGCAAAGGGACAGAGGTGGTGGCGTTGAGATTTGTTTGATGTTAGAGATGTTTGTTTATTGGATTGCTGTTCCTAAAAGCTCAAGGTAGAACTTATTAGTGGAGCATTAATATGTTCAAGATTTTTATTTTAATTTCACTGTGGTTTTCTCACCTTTATAAGAGTGTTGCTTTTGTAACAACAAAAGTCATTGAAGAACGTATTTCATGGCTTTCGATAGACCCAATTTCTATCTGAATAGATCATTTCTATGAAAGGAAATGATAAAATAAGGAGACATTTTTTTGTTACTCTTTTTCTGACTTCTAATTGGTAGACTCTGACCATTGTGTGAACCCTCAGATTCTTCAGGGAGGGTCAAATGCAGACCTACAGCCTTGTACATTTTGGCTCCGAAGTGTTCCCTGATTCCTGGAAAGAAAAGAATGTAGGGCCTGTTCCTGGAGCTTTGGGTCCAAATGTCTGAGGTCATTTCCTATACATTCTAGGGCCGAAATTCCAAAGAAAATCAGCAACACACCTAAAAATTACATTGTTGTTGTTTTGTTTCATTTTGCTTTTACCCTGAAGCTTCCTGACCTTAAGAAATACAAAGTCTGTTCTGGCATGGAGAAAATGCAAAAAGTAATCTCCCCCTCCAGTCTGCATAGACTTTGGATGTAATTGACGTACCATGTACATTTGGCCAAAAAGAAAAAAAAAGTTGTGAAAAGAATTTATCTAAATGTGGCCCTCTCGGTTTCATGCCATTTGCATCTTTAAATCTCTTAGGACACTCACTGAGACAATGAACCTCTGCTGGTCTGCATTTGTCAACCATCTAGCCGAAGCCTGGGAACACTTACAGAGCGCATATGGTTTCTAAAGAGTTAAGGCCAAAAATGTCTGAAGAAAATCAGCTTAAATATGTTGTACAACAAAACATGTTATTGCGGGTATTGGAGTTAGGCTATGATAATGAATTTCAGACTCAAATATTTTCTTTGATTGTCACAAAAATATGTTAGGAGCCAAGGGTTTGCTTTCAGTATTTAGCATGGAGTTGGTCGCGTTTCATTACCAGGGGCTAATTGTATGAAAACTGCTTTCACAGCCAGGAATCCTGATATGGGAGAGGGAGGGGAAAGTGCTGGAACCCAGACGCCCCATGCAGATGATTATTTAAAAGAGGAAGGATTAGAAGTAGCCCTTGGTATTTAAATACTTTTTGAAGGGTGGCACAGGGATTGATATTGGTCCCCATAAATCAACCCACATGAGGTTAAAGATGCGTGTTTCTAAGTACCTCCACTGCTCTTGCCAAGCAGAGAGGGGGATTTCTTCCAAAGTCTATAAGAGTTCTCCATTAGATCATTAAGCAAGTCAATAATGTTGAACAATCAAACCGGAAGAAAATCACGCTATTAATCCCCTTCTTCCAGAGTGTGTGTTTATCGTCATCATTCATCACTAAGAGCCCGAGAGGTGACTTAAATTTTTTTTAAAACTGGGTTGAGATGCCATGCCTTGGTTAAATACCACGCAGGACGCAAATGAGACAAACCTAAGAGAAAGATGGGCACATTGCCTGATAAAGGATTACGGTGGAAGTGAAAGGCTGACCTGCAGTCAGGAAATGTTAATCATTTTTACACCAAAGTGAGTGTAACGTTTCTATAGGGAAATTACTTCAATCTGGTCAGTGCAAGGAGCAGTTTGTATAATCGGATTGCAAATAAGGTTTGATCACATTCCAGCTTAATCTACTCTCTGAGCACCATTTAGGGCACTAAATCAAACCCAGGGAAGCTGCCGGCGCGGTTTTACAGTCATTACACCCAAGGGGCAGGGACTTGGTAATAAACAGCAAATAAATTGAAGCACTGACTTGCCTGCTACAGGGCATTTCTAATTATCCTCTAGTTTAGCTGGAAATTGTCATGCACTCATCACAGCCTATTTTAACTGCTGCTGAATAAGAGTGATGCTTTTAGGCTGAATTAATTGAGAATATGGGGAAATGCAGATTGTACCTCCATTTCCCCCCTCCCCTCTCTTACCTACACCCTGCCACCACGCCACCAACTTATCGTAGGCATTTAAGAAGACCTGAGAAAACTCTTTTGATTCTGTGTTCACCCGTCTCCCTGCTCTTGTGAGGGAATCAGGAATACAGTGTCACACAAGTATGGCTGGCTTATTTCAATATGGCGCAGAGAGCCACCAGAATTGGGGAGCACTAACAATGGTAGCGTACAAATCCTTCCAAATGGGCTGGCACAGTATCTAAGGCTCATTTCAACTGTGTCCCCGCCCCATTATAAAATCTAATGGAGTCAGGTAGAGTAACTTGGCCAGTGGGACCCAGGGGTAGCCTCTAGTACCCCTCTGTTACTGACTCACTAAACTGACCCAGAAGCATGGTGTCCAAAGTGTGAGCCCAAGAAGCTCACGAGATGAACAAGGTCATGATCGAGTTTTGAGGACCTTAGGAAATGGTTGGGTATGGAAGAGGACGGGCTCGTCTGAAATGGAAGTGAGATATATTGTCACCATCCTTTATGCAAAGTGAGCAGAGCACAGAGGTCTTCGTGGCAGAAGATAATCCTTTCACCTTAAAGTTCAAGGACAGCGACTCTAAGGTAAATGTTCACAGAAGTGGATGCTCTTGGTACCCAGGCAGCAGGGAGAGGTGGTGGCACAGAGGTGTCTTCCTAAATGGGAGACTTGATTGTTCTCTCTAGTTCATCTTGTAAAGTGAGGTAGAGAGAGAAAACAGCCTTCCAGGGAAAGCAGAAGGATCTAAACCACACTTGTCCACTTCTGGCTTCTCTCTCCCACCAACCTCCACGTACCTGCCTTCCAACCTCGGGCACACAACTTTCAAAGCTCTCTTCTTTTCCCCCCACTCTGGGAATCTCAGGACCAAGGATTAATAACAGCGTGCATCTGTGAAGCTTCCTGACTTCACTCCACATCAGATGCACAGTGTTGTACCCCAGGACCCCTCCAATCAGGGCAATTGCACCGCCTGTCTGAGGAGGGGAGTTTCTCTCTCCACTCAAACGCCAGGATAACCTGGGAATGGGCGAAACTTCTCTTCCACCACCACGCAGGCAGGTTTCCCACAGACATCGTCTGCATTATGAAATCTTCTGCTAATGGATTTCAAAGTAACTTTCATTATGTTTGTCTATTTTTCAAAATGTGAAAATATAAAATATACAAGTATTTTATTATCTGTTGCTTTTAGCAACAAAGAAGTTCTCCATCAGTGTTCTCATTTTCTTTCCAAAAGAGGAAGGAAAACATGTAACCCAGGGAGGGCCTCCTTGGGATCTTCAGGGGCTTCATGCACCCCAGCTTCCCCTCTCTCCAAACTCTGCCCCCACGCCTGCTCTTGCCCTGGCAGGGAAGATGATTTTCGGGGAAAAGAAAGATCATTGCATAAGGGTTGGACACCTAGGGTTACCTGTTTTTTGTTTGTTTGTTTGTTTGTTTTGGTTTGGGGTTTTTTTTGTTGTTGTTCTTTTTAGATATACATGACAGTAGGGTATATTTTGACATATTACACATACATAGAGTAAGTATAACTTGTTCCAATTAGGATCCCATTATTGTGGTTGTATATGATATTGAGTTACATTGGTTGTGTATTTATATATAAGAATAGGAAAGTTATGTCCGATTCATTCTACTGCCTTTCCTATTCCCATCCCGCCCCCTTCCCTTCATTCCCTTGTCTAGTTCAATGAAATTCTAATCTTCCCTCCCTTATTGTGGATTAACATCCACATATCAGAGAGAACATTCTGCCTTTGGTTTTTGGGGACTTAGCATGATGTTCTCCAGTTCCATCCATTTACTAGCAAATGCCATAATTTCATTCTTATTTATGGCTGAGTAATATTCCATATACCATATTCCATATTCCATATACCATATTTTCTTTATCCATTCATCTGTTGTAGGGCACCTAGGTTGATTCCATAGCTTGGATATTGTGAATTAAACATTGTTGTGATTGTGTCACAGAAGTATGCTGATTTTAAGTCCTTGGGTATAAACTGAGGAGTGGGATAGCTGGGTCAAGTGATGGTTCCATCCCAAGTTTTCTGAGGGATCTCCACACTACTTTCCGTAATGGTTGCACCGATTTGCATTCCCATACGAGCAATGTATGAATGGACCTTTTTCTCCACATCCTCGCCAACATTCATTGTTACTTGTATTCTTGATAACTGTGGGGTCACCTGTTGCTGCTTTACCTCCTATGGGCTAGGAGAATCAAGTTTGAGTCCCAGAGGTAAAAGGGAGTCAATGTTAGAAAGGGATCCCCACAAGCTTATCCCTAGGAGCTCAGCCAAGAGAGCGATATAAGCCCTCGCTTTTAGGATTGTTGCTACGGCCTTTGGTGATATGATCAAAATTTTTGGTGACATGGGGGAAAATCTGGAACTCTGATGGGAACATGAGGCTACCATATTTTGAGAAAGGCAGCAAAAATGTCAGCTCCAGGTCTGGTGCTAAGCAATCTGACCTCAGGGTGAGCAAATTAGGGCCACCTGAGCTCAGAGAGAAGAGGAAAGGCCGTTTCACTTAACAAAGGATTTTTCATTTCAGGAAGGTTATTCACGGCACTAATACAGACATCGTGGCTTCTCATCCAGCCCTGCCACTCCACTGTCTGTCACCTTGGACAGGTCCTGGACTCCGTTTCCTTTCTCTAAAATCAGGGAACAACACTCTCCTCAAACATTATTGTGAACAATAAAACTAAACAGACACACAATAAAACTACGCTGAGATATCATGTTAAATCATTAGGATAGATTTATTAAAAAAGAAAAAGCGGAAAATAACAAGTGTTGGCAAAGATGCGGATAAATTGAAGCCCTCATGCATTTCTAATCGGAAGTAAAATGGCGCAGCCACTGTGGAAAACAGGTTGACAGTTCTTCAAAAAATTAAACATAGAATTACCATATGATATAACAATTCACTCCTGAGGAAATACCCAAAAGAACAGAAGGTAGGAAACCAAACAGGCACTTGTTTGCCATTTCCATGACAGTATCACTCATAGTCACCAAGAGGCAGAAACAACCTCAATGTCCACAAAGACGGAAAGATGAACAAGATGTGGTGTGCGTGCACAAGGAATATTATTCTGCCTTAAACAGGAATGAAATTCTGACACATGCTACAACACTGGTGAAATCATGGTGTTTTTGTAAGTGAACTAAGTCAGATACAACAGGAAAAGCAGGTACCATTCCATTTATGTGAGTGTTCTGGACTGAATGTGTCCCCTCCCCCCACGGCCCCCTCAGTCACATTCATACCTTAATGTCCAAAGTGAGGACTTTGGAGGCGGGAACTTTGGGAGCTAATTAAGTCATAAAAGAGACCCCAGAGAGCTCTCTCAGCCTCCTCCTGCCATGTGAGGACATCATGAGAAGCTGGCCATCTTCAACCCTGAAGAGGGTCCTCACCAGCACCTGACCCTGGCACCCTGATCTCAGACTTCAGCCTCCAGAACCGTGAGAAATAAACGTCTGCTCTTTAAGTCACCCAATTACAGTGATTTTTTTCATAGCAACCTGAACTAAGATGATGAGGTACTTAAAATAACCAGATTCACAGAGACAGAAAGTAGAATGGTGGTTTCCAGGGGCTAAGGGGAAGAAGGAATGGGGAGGAATTGTTTCATAGGTTCAGAGTTTCTCTTTGGGACGGTAAAAATGTTCTGGAAATGGATGGTGGTGATAGTTACACAACACTGTGAACGTAGTTAATGTCACTGAATTATACACTTAAAAATGGTTAAAATGGTAGCTGGGTGCAGTGGCATGAACCTGTAATCTCAGTGGCTTGGGAGGCTGAGACAGGAGGATCAAGAGTTCAAAGCCAGCCTCAGCAACTTAGCGAGGCCCTAAGCAACTTGGTGAGAACCTGTCTCTAAATTAAAAAAATATTTTAAAAGGGCTGGGCATGCGACTCAGTGGTTAAGCACCCCTGGATTCAATCTCCAGTACCCCCCAAAAAAGGTTAAAATGGCAAATCCTATGTGTATTTTAATGATAAACATTGTTAACAATAATGCTAAACAGATTAAAATAGCCTCTGGGATTGTGATTCCATTTACATTAGTTGAATCTGAATAATCTGACTTCTACAAAACCTGGCTTGCCCAAGTTCTCAAGACCCCGCCTTCCTGCAGGAACTGCAGTGGGCCCCACCCCCACAACATCCAAGAATCCCCTGGAATGCTCTTTAAACGGCCCTCCGCCAGGGCCAAGGCGATTGTAATGAGCTGTGGGATGACAAACACCACCAGGCAGTGCCGAGACACGGGTCTAGCCCTTGGTCTGGTCAGGTGGGGTGTAGGGCAGCCTGTGAGCAGTGTCATTTACCCAGTACTGCACAAGTATCAACATTTCTACAAGTGCCAGGGGACCACCGCTTGGGTAGAGTCTACCTCTCCAGGGAGCCAGGAAGTGTTCTCCGCTCCCAGGCGCTGGTGACCTGGCCCTTGGAAAAGTGAACCTGGAGGTAGTGCAAGTCCCTATAAATCAGGCTCTGCCTGGTAAATCCCATTTGGTTCTGTTTACTGCCAGGCTGACTTCTGAGAGCATTTATGGAGTTCCAGCACAAATGATCGTCCCTCCCCTGTTAACATATATAATGGCCATCAGTTTAGCTACACACTTCACATTTCAGTTTAGCTACACGTTTCAGAAATACACACTCCTGGGGCAGACTGTGAAAAGAGATGCCTCTCATTTAGGTCCCAGGCATAACGTATTGCTTGGTACAGACAGACAGACATAACCAACTCCACATCTGCATCCATCTTGCACCATCCTTTTCCAGGTATATATTTTTGGGGGCTCTGCAGTAACCTGGGACAAGCTTTGAAAAGGGATATGTTGTAGCCATGGGTCAGGAGATGAAGAGTGAGTGCATCAGAGTTAAAGACCTCCACCAGCTCTCCTGGGCCCAGAAGTGCCCATTGCAAGAGCCATGATTATTCTTTGGCAGTACTGGGGATTAAACCCAGGGACACTCCTGACACTGAGCTACATCCCAGCCCACCTTTTTTTATTTTTTGTTTGAAGACAGGGTCTCTCTAAGTTGCTTAGGGCCTCACTAAATTACTGAGGCTGGCCTCCAACTTTTGATCCTCTTGTCTCAGTCTCCAGAGTAGCTGGTATTTCTGGCCTGAGCCACCACGGATGGCAGCAAGAGCGTTCTAGTGTGCCAAATGCAAGCCTCAGATGAAGAGTTGAGGGTCAAGGTTCCTGTGTGCTCATTGTCTGACCAGGTCACTGTCTCTTAGACTGCTAACTCTGTTCATTTTCCCATCCCCACTTATATTGTAAAGTCACTTTATGAGCTCTGAGATGCTATCATGGAACTCCATGCTCTCTTTAACTGCTCAGGCATTCGTGACTGCAAGTGTCACCTGGATCAGGTGAGGAATCACTCAGAGTTGGCACAAATAGCAACTTCCATCCTTATATGAAAATGCATAGATTTGGCATTACTGATTAAATTGTGCTCCTGTTTACCCCCCGCCCCAAGATACGTTGAAGGGCTCACCACTGGCACGTAGAAAGTGACCTTATTTGAATGTAGGGTCTTTGCAGATGTGACCAAGCTAAGATGAGGTCACTAGGAAGAGCCCTACTCCAGTATGACTACTGTCCTTAAAAGAAGAGGGTCCCAGGGGAATATGGTGACATGGAGACACGCAGGGAGAAGGCCAGGTGAGGACAGCAGCAGAGACTGGAGGACAGAGATGCAAGCCAGGGAATGCCAAGGACTGAGGGCCACCACCACAGGAAGCTGGATAGAGGCAAGGAAGGATCTACCCAGAGTCTCAGAGGGAGCATGGCGCTGACACCTTGACTTTGAACTTCTAGCCTCCAGAACTGTCAGAGATCACAATTCTTTTGTCTTAAGCTACCCAGCTTGGGGCACTTTGTTATGGCAGCCCCAGGAAACTAATACACTGCCCTTTTCTTGAGAGTCCACTTGGTGTGGAATCTGCATGTAAAGTGTCTACAAGTCGCAGATGAGCTCCGCTGTTCCGCATTGTGTTCTTTCTTTGGGTTTTGAGGCAAATTAATTAACATGATACAGAAAAGGGAGAATACAAATGCTGAAGCCCTCACTTTAAGCCCTCATACTCTTTTGTTCTCCATTATTGCACCAAATTATTTAATTGGGTCTCTCTGATTGTGCTCAGTCACAGAAAAGAACACAGTCTATTGTGAGACGCCCTACAACCATAATGCAATATCAAATTCAATTCCCATCAAAAGTGCTCGCTGCTAAAAGCCTACTCTGTGGCTGCAGATTAATGAAGATCTGCATTGAGCAAAGTGGTGGTCGTAGGGACATTATTTTCCTCCAATAGAAGGCCTATTCTTGAAGAACAATAAAAGCATAGAGAAGCGTTAGTCTGCTTATGGATGAAAATAAATCAAAATGAATAAGAGGGTTGATGGAAATAGTCTGAAAGCAGCAGAGTGAATTCTGAAAATACTGTTTTTGTTTTGTGAGAACATTTTCTTTCCTTTTATTTCTGACCCCCAACCCCCCACCAAGTTGCTCATAAAGTGCTGCTGGATGCAGGATCAAAAGCTGTGGAGGAAAGAGCAAATCTGAAAATTAAAAGCCCAGTTATAATCAACATTTTATCAGTGCAACCTGGCTCAGCCAAACCTGGCGGCTCGCACTCACAGTGGGGAACTTGGAACCGAGTGGAAGCTTGGGCGTGGTTGCCACACCCAAAGAAATAAGAATTGTAAAAAGATGGAGAGTAATAATTGTGCTGCTTTCAGCAAATTAGCCACTTATATGGACTCCTGACTCTCTGTTCCCTTTACTGTTGGATGATTGCATTTTCTTTTTTTTTTCAATTTATTTAATTTTGATGATGATTGCATTTTCTGCTCCTCCTTTTCGCCTCTCCCAAAGTCCTGAAAGCGTTTTTTTCTTGGAATGGACTATTCCCATCTCTCTTCCCCTTGTCCCAATTTTAAACTCCATCGTAAGTTCCATGAAGAATTCCTCAACCTGACAATTTCAGCCTTTCTTAATCTCTGCCCCTTCCTAATTTCCCCTGGCACATATTATCTGTACTGCATTTTTGATACAGGTGAGTATTAAACTTATACCTGTGCTGTCCAATATGGTGGCCATTGCCACTAGTGGCTATTGAGCACTTGAAATGTGGCTAGATCAAATTCAATTGTGCTATACCAGTAAAATATGTACAGGATTTTGAAGACTTAATGCAAAAAAAAAGAGAGAAGTATCTCAATAATTTAGAAAATTTGATTATATGTTGAAATGTCTTGGTTTTATTGGTTTAAATAATTTTTCATTAAAATTAATTTCCTCGGTATCATTTGACTTTTAAAAACATATCTACCAGAAAACTTTAAATAGCATTTGTGACTCATATTTGTGTCTTTCATTGTATTTGGTCCTGGATAACACTATTACATATACAGTTGAATACATTAGTCATCTATGGCTATCCAAAATGGTGGCAATCTAAGCCAGTGTCATAACTAGAAGTCTGACTAGTTCTCAAATAAGATATCAAGTTCTCCAAATAAAAGTCAAATCCCAAGCATCCTTGCCCTCTCCTCTCTATGGTACCCCTTCTTCCTAAGGCCTGCTGAGTGCTCTTCCAGCAGCAGACAGATGAGCCAGCCCTAACACCTTCAGCCATCCCCTTCTGCTCTTTTTCCTCCTTGGGAGCCATTTCCACTCTCCATTCTTTGATGCAAGCCAGTTCTCTTGCCCTTTCTCCATTGTATGTTATTAAAGGTCCATTCACATGTCAGTGGGAATGATCAGTTATGCTTGTATGCAACCTCCCTTGTGCTGTTCTTCCAGCAAAGGCAGAATCCTCTGTGTTGGCTTCAACCAAGTGAAACTTCATGAGAAACATCACCCATCAGGAAGCCACATGGAGGAGGCACTATTAAATAATGACTAATTTCGGAGAAGCTTCAGAAGTCACTTCCTTACTAAGTACTCTATTTCCCAACTCTGTCATGAACACAATAGAATTCTCCACCTAGAATTCCTCTGTAACAGCCCTGCAGGACTCCCCCTTCTGACCAGAGGTTGTCTACCATGTTGTTGTTTTAATCTCTGTTACCCACCTGTGTCATCTCTGACTAGTCTTAGGCACTACTGATTTTTGTTTTTTTGTTTTTTTGGGTTTTTTTTACAGGGAATTTAACTCAGGAGCACTTCACCAGTGAATTACATCCCCAGCCCTTTTTATTTTTTATTTTGAGAGAGGGTTCCACTAAGTTGCTGCTGTTGGCCTCAAAATTAAAAACTTCCTGCCTCGGCCTCCCGAGTCGCTCAGATTGCAGGCTTGCACCACCTCACCCAGCACTACTGATCTTGGAGACAATCTCCCATCCTCCTCGATGACCTCTGAACTGACTTTTCGTCCTGACCTTTGTCCCATACTCTCCTTGTGGTTGGCGAAAATCTCCTCCTCACCTAGTATGTGTTTTTCTCATACACAGGCACCTTGCCTGTTTCACATTTCACCCATGAAGAGCTTCAGTTCCAGAGTTTCCAATTCTCAAGGAATTACCCAACAGAGAACCTTGATTCATGCAGTTTCGTTTCATCTCCAAGACTCTGAGCTCCCCCTTGATTTCCAAGCCCAGGTCCTCCCTCTTTTCTGCGGGAATTTCCCAACCCTTCAGTCTTTTCCTGCTCTTCCCCATCTTCTTCCTTGGCTTCACCCCAAACCCCTCCCTGACCTTCTGATAAGTTGTGGAGGGACCCCTTCCTACTCCTGAAGCCTTCTCCTTTGACCTTCTTCTGGGCCACCATGCCGATTTCCAGCCTGGTAACATCACTTGCCCTGCTCCCACGCAAGGATGCTGAGGTTTTTAGATAAAACAATCCAATTTGTTTAATGTCATCTACTATTAAAACTGCTGCTATCTTATAATTCATTGATTTAGAGTTAACAAAATACTAACTTAACTTTGTCCTCACATGTTAGCTGAAAACCCTGCTCTCTCTTAATTAGCTTCTAATTGCATTCCTACTCAGTCTTTTCCTTCCTCAACTTACAATACAACCCTTGCTCAGGACCCTTTCCACATGAATTTATCTCTTATAGAGGAAATCAGGATCACTCAGTTCCTACTTCCTTCACTTCCCTCATCTTCTCCTCAGGCCTCATCACAATGGTCATCCTCACTCTCTTCTCTCCTAAGGGCACTTCTTCCCTCAGAACTTGACACTTCCCCTCTCTTTAGAAATTTGCTCTATCAGTATTTTATTCTTGTTTTTTTTCCCAGCATCTTCCATCTTTCCCTTTTCCATGGCTCTTTCCTCTCTGCCTAATTAATTCTAAAAATCTTTCCCCTGACATGTGCATCCCATTTCAATTCTGTTCTTACTCTTAAGTGTCTTTGAAAGGTATCCTACACATGCATTCATTTCTTGTTACTCCGCAAGTTGGACTCCAGAATCTATTGTAAAGATGGCGTCCTTTCCAAATTGTTGACATGTAAGACTTGGTGCTACTCTGCCTCAGTGCAGCCTTTGGCATTACTCACCTCATACTCTTTCCTGAAACTATATTATTTTTAAGCTTTACCTGTAGTGCATGTTCCTGGATCTCCTCTTACTTCCCTAAAGTCGCTCCCATGTTTTCACAACTCCATTTTCCTTCCTCACTCCCTAAACATGAGTCCCCAAGATTCTGTCTTAAACTCTCTACTCACATACCACTTCCTTCTGTTATTCACCTATCAAGTTAGCTTGTTTAGTGTGTGTCTAAACACACACACACAGACACACACACACACACACACACACACACACACACACACGGTACATAGATCTCACTCTCAAACTCTAGAGAGAGAGTTACATGGCCCACTGTGAGTCTCCCAAGTTTTTCCCATTCACACAGAATCTTCCGTCCTTCCCATATTTCTTTTCTGGTCACTGGAATTTGAAGCCTTGGAGTCATCTTTGACTCTTGTCCTCAGGCCTGGTTGCACCCTCCTGATTCTGCTCCCTGCAGTGTTCCCCTTGTTGCTGTCTCCTTCCATTCTCACAATGCCATCTCCATTAAGATCTCAAGAATGTCCTCCTTAAATTGTGATAGCTCCCTCTGCCTCCCCACCATGGGTCTCACCACCTTGCCCCCGCCTCAGTTCATTTTGGGATCATTAACCAGGTCAACTTGATTTTTCCAAGACACACATCTAGGCAGCCCTGGTTCAGTGCTCTTCAGAACTGCACCTTTCTACAGAAGAAAGTCTAAGCCTATAGTCTAGCTTTCTGTATTAGGTTGCATGTAATGGTCCAGCTTTCTTTCCTACTATTTCTCTTATATTTTCCCACATTTCAACAGTCAGTTATTCCTGTTTTCCACACCTATGCCTTTGCTTTTGCCATGAAGGGTCTTACCTTGATCCTCTGTGTGTTGGGTCCTTTATAACATAAAACCATTCTTCTAGCTTATACCTTGCTGTCTCTTCCATGAGACCCACTTTCCCTCTTCCAATTTTCTGAGTGAAATGATTCTCTTGCTTTCAATCTCAAAGGTTTTCTGTTGTTTCTTCTTATAACACATAATGATGATGTCTTATTTTTAATTGATGCCAATCTGCCAAAGTATTTGTACAGGCTGCAATTTATTATATGTCCATCCACTGCTGTGAATTAAGCAGGACTTAATATTCAGAGTTTCCAGACCCTGAAGGCAGTATTCAGAAACTTAAATCAGGAAATGTTAATCGACTTAGCAAGTCACATACCTGCACTTCAAACCCAGATCCCAGAACTTCAATCCCAGCCTTCATGATAGAACTCTACCTCATTTTAGACAGTAGTTATCTGTGTACTTGTCTCATCCCGGCCACTGTAGGGTAGACTCCTTGAAGGTGGGATCTTGAGAAGGAAACTTCTCTTTTGTAGGAAAGCACCAATTGTTCTTTGCCCAGAGCAGCAATAACCCCCAGAACTGGGTTTATATGTGTCCTAATTGGTTGGTGACAACGTTGCATGTAAAGAGGTTTCTGAAAGCCAGCTGATCAGCAACAGCTTCCTTATAATGGATTCATTTTATATCAACTAACTAGCAACAGTCTCCCTGGAATATCTATCTGCATTTCTATGGCTAACAGGCAAACAATTCCTGAAAACTCCCACTTTGGGAAAAATCTACCAATCTTTTAATATCTCCATTCTTCCCAAAACCCTGGAGAAGACCAGGTCTCATATTCAGGTCATGATTGGATTTTCTCAGGAAAATTCCATATGGGATTTTCTCCCTCCTATTTCTAACAAAAGCATTGGTGCTTTATGTTTTGTAGCTATCTCATTTGGAATAAAAAGGTTGAAGGTCATTCCAACCTCTGGCTTATTGTACTTAGGCCACACGAAACTCCTCCTTGCTCCATTCAATGTTTTCACACTGAATTAAATTTCACCTGATGACATCACTGCCGTCAGTTTATTTTTCTTGCCATTTTCCTGGTTTGTAGTTTTCCATACCTCTACTTTTGACTGGTCCATTTAATTTTTTTTTTTTTTTTTGCGGTGTTGGGGATTGAACCCAGGGCCTTATGCATGCCAGGCAAGCACTCTACCAACTGAGCTACATCCCAGCCCCCATGTAATATTTTTAAAGTTATATTTCTTATAAGTAATAGGAAATATGTTTTTAAACTCTCTCTGAAATCTCAGTTAAGAGAAATTTAATGTCTCAGTACAAATTGTGATTTCTGATGTATCTGTGCCATCTTATTTTGTGGTCTCTTTTTAAGTATATTTTCTTGCTGTTTCCTTTCCTCCTTTCCCACTGTTCATTTTTTCATTTGTTTGGGTTGTTTTATTGTTTGATTCTTTCTTCCAGCCCTAATGGTGGTTTGGGAGTTCCTGAGAGAACAGGGAAGAGAACAACTTGGGGTTTTATGGTGGGAGGTGGGATGGGCGGGTGAGGATTCCATGTGTGGTTTGTACTTCTCACCAGCACCCAAGGAGAGACACCTATACTTTCTTACCACCTTTCCTAGAATGTGAGGCAGAGGGGAAAAAGAGTGAGGTTTAAAAGTAACTAGCAGTCAAACAAAAGATGGAGTCAGCTCTGTTGCACTGGTGGTGTTCGCTTTCTGGGTGTTCCTCTTAGAATCAAAGCATACAGTGTCATCTCAAAACTCCAGCAAGGTTTAACACTTAGTTCTCTTTTCATCTACTGACCACTCTGTGTCTGACCAGGGTGTCGAACACTTCATCACTCTTGCAAACTCGGTCTCAGAACAGTTGACTGGCAGTGAGTTCCAAGAGTCCACATCATCTCTGTTCTCCAATTCTTCACAGAAGGCCATTGCTTAAATAACTTGGCTCTAATTCTTGGGTTTAAAATCTGCCCATGGTGCAGGTGGCTATGTACTGCTCGAGGATCCCAGCAATCCTAGACAAGTCCTCACTTGCATCAAGATGACTCAGTCCACAAACTCCGGAATGCGACACATCTTATTTTATTTATGAACTTGATTTCTATTTTAAACTCTTGGGAAAGGGAACAGGGAGATTCCAATCAATGAAAATTAAGTTTCTTCCTCTCCCAGAATATGGGCATAACCTAGAAGGCTCTGGTAGGTTTACATTGTGCCCAGGCATGATGAGCATTTAAATATCTCAGCAAAGTCATTATTGAAATGTCACTTAATGTCCTTTGTGCAATAACTGAATAAATTGCTATAATAAATATCTGTGCTTTCATATCGTTATGCATTCTCTCACTTTATCTTCTCAATGTACATGTCTAAGGGGAATGTAATCTTCCTGAAACATTTTGTCACACAAAATAAAAACCACTTACTATAATGTGTTTCCCTTTCTCTTTGTATTTTGAAGTCTCAGAACCAAATTTACTGCTCGATCAGAGAAACAGTTTCACCCCACCAGAGCATACTCTCCACATGAGCAGGGTCAATGGCCTTTCCTCCTTGCCGCCAAGCCCATCACCTGGCACAGAGGCGAACCACAAATATTTGTAAAATATGCAAATACATTTTGTTTTATTGTATGCCACTTCAAATCCTTTCTTCTTCATTAGGTGGAAATGAGAGAATCGAAGTGAAAAAACAATGGAGGGAGGAACCAGACGGGTAAGGGAAAGATGGTTTCTGTGCCACTTAACTAGTTGACAACTAAACATTTTTCTTTTCTTCTAACTTTAAAAATAGATATTCTTATCTATATCCTTTTTTACTCATTTTAAAAAAATGAACCAAGTGCATTGAGCATTACACACATGCAAGACAGATCTGGGCAGAACCATCCGGAAACAACTACCAGGGCCACTATTGAGTGAGAGGTTATGTGCTAGAATGAGGGAGTGTGAAGCTGGACACGAAGGTGGCTGCTGTCTACTTAGGGAGACAGAAACGCAGTGACACATGGAAACACACAGCATAGCGAGATCATACCAATCACAACTTCAAGAGGCCTACATGAGCTTGCCAGGTGCTGAGGCTGGAGAGCTGCTGGGAGCAGAATTCTAGGGAAAGGTCTGTCTCTTGCACACTCTTGTATAGCAAGGAACACTTGGAACACTTCTACACTCACCCAAGGCTGATGGCCTTAAAACAAGAATTACTTAAGTTTAGGGGCTGGGGATATAGCTCAGGTGGTAGAGGGCCTGACTTGCGTGCATAAGGCCCTGGGTTCAATTCCCAGCACTGCAAAAAAAAAAAAAAAAAAAGGTACTTACATTTAATTTAGTTTTGTGTTACCTAAATGCATATTTAGATTTTTTAAAGAGACCATTTCACTTCTAAAACATGATATACACAAGACCCAAATATCTGGAGAAATTATTTCCTTTTGAAAATTCTCCAATTGTACTTGGAGTGCTTTGAATTAAACTAACCAGTAGAAATCCCCTTTTAAAAAAAATAATAAAGTAATTAAAAGTTGGATATTGTTACTATTGGAAAATATTCTTTATGAAGAAGTTGATTTCTTTGATATAATATTCACTTCCCTTGGGGAAACACTCTCAATAAATGAAAACATTTTTACAGCAAATAATCTATTGCTTTAAGTTCATTTAAATTGATTTGATAATCTGTTTCAATTCCTGTGGCAAATTTCTATGTGGAAAGAATTTTAATTAAAATAAAAGTAATGTATGCATATGACTTAAAAAAAAATCAAACAGTACAAAGAGCTTGTAATGGAACGGATGGGTCCTCGCCCGCCCTTCCTGTTGGCAGTCACCTCCCGAGAGATAGCTGTTTTAAATTGCCTGCTTAAACTGAATGGTATGCCCCTCCCCATTTCTTCACTTCTGCAGGAAGCCTGGCTTCATTGAGACCTCTCATCCCCATATTTAAATTTACCCAGGCTGTGCTTCTGTTGGTTTACCTTGGCAACTTAGTACAAACGCTTAAACTTCTCAACTGGAGACAGTAGACCTTGGCCCCCAGCTTTGCCAGGTGAGGACCTCAGCTCCTCCATTCTTTTCTCCAGTTCTTCTCCCTGACGTGTGCCTCCCTCTTTCTGTTGGCTGTACAGAGTTAAAAGAAATAAAAGGTAATAGGTACTTATCCACTGCAGATTCAAGCATCATAGGGTTATATTTCCTTCCTCAAAACTCTAACTACCTGTGCCTAGTTCCACTCAATGAGTACTGCGACACTGGGATCCTCTATATTAGACGCCTTCATTCATTTAAAAGTTGGTCACATTTTTGTTTGCTTTGCGGGTCACATCATGCTTTGCACAGCTTTTTTATTTTTCAGGAGATTCTGATGTGACTGTTTTCTGGAATCAATTTCATCCTTTTTAAAAATTTTTATTTTTACAGACTGCATTTTGATTCATTGTACACAAATGGGACACAACTTTTCGTTTCTATGGTTGTGCATGATGTAGATTCACACCATTCGTGTGATCATACATGTACATAGGGTAATGATGTCTGTCTCAGTCCACCATCTTTCACAGCCCACCTCCTCCCCCGATCATTTCCCTCTACATCATCTAAAGTTCCTCCATTCTTCTCTTGCCCCCCACCACTTGCCCACCCCCATTATGTGTCATCATTCACTTATCAGGAAAAATATTCGGCCTTTCGTTTTTTGGGATGACTTATTTCACTTAGCATGATATTTTCCAATTCCATCCATTTACCTGGAACTGTCATAATTCTATTCTACTTTAAGCATCAGATTACATGTAAGGGATATCAATTTCATTCTTTTTTTCAAGAAAATTTCTGACTCTGTGCCTGTTAGGACCAACTGCTTCATCTTGGAAACTCATTTGCTTGTACTGCTTTTTTTTAAATCCTCATTTTATCTTGCACATTCTGTACAGTTAGTAAACCAGTAGGTTCTTCCAGCACCTTAATTTTTCTACCTATCCAGTGGAATCCCTTCAGGGAAACTTCCATTCGCTTGGAGAAGTCTGAATTGGTTATTTTTTAGGCTCTTGCACAGCTGTCTTCCTGGAACTTCCCATCTTTGTTTTCCTTGATTGAATCTACAGTTTCTTTTACTTATTTAGGTTGTTGATGAACCTTTGTTTTATTCATTTATTTACATGCAGTGTTGAGGATTGAACCCAACGCTTCCCACATGCTAGGCATGCACTCTACCGCTGAGCCACAGCCCCAGGCCCAAACCTACAGTTTCTTAAGTCTCAGGTCTTCCTTCTTTGGGTTTACTCCCACATTTTGCTGGAGCATATCCTCGACTTTCCAAAGAAGGCTATGTGAAAAATAAACTTTATAGCCACTCATGCATCTGAAAGTATATTTATTCTGCCTTCACAACTGACGAACACTCTGACTGGCTACAGAAATTCATTAAAATGCCTTCTCCTTCAGATCTTTGAAGGCACTGATCATTGCCTCTTAGCTTCCAGAATGTCTAATGAGAAGTCTAATGACAGTTTAGTGTTTGGTCTTTTGTAAGTGATCTATTTTTTTCTCAGTAAATGTTTTAAACATCTCCTATTCTTTTTGTCATTCTGCAATTTTACAATAGTCCAGGTGCAGGAACCTTTTATTGCAGCCTCTCTGTTGAGTGACAGGCCCCTTATATTTGAAGATTTGTGCTTCCCTTCAGTTCCGAACAATACTTGTGTTTTGTTGTTACTGTCATTTCGTCATTGTTACACATCTCCAATTCTTCCTTCCTTTCTTCTTTGGAATTCATAACTGTGCATTAGCTTACCAGAACATTCTCTGTGTCCTTATTCTTTCTCTCATATTTCTTGTCTTGAAATGAGTGATCTGCTTTTTTTCTTTCGGGTTTTTGTTCTGCCAATGTTCTTCAAACATGCTAATAGTGTTTTGATTTCAACAACTAGGTATTTAATTTTTGAAAGTTCTCTCATTATTCCTTTTCATGATATATTACTTCTATTTTCTGGACATATTATTTTGTTTTTCTAGGATTCACATTGGAGGATTTGTGTTAAAGGTATTTTTTGTTTTTTGGGGGGTACCAGGGATTGAACTCATGGGCAATTGGACACTGAGCTACATCCCCAGCCCTATTTTGTATTGTTTATTTAGAGACAGAGACTTACTGAGCTGCTTAGTACCTCACTTTTGCTGAGGCTGGCTTTGAACTCGAGATCCTCCTGCCTCAGCCTCCTGAGCCACTGGGATTACAGGCGCATACCACCACATCCGGTACTTGCTTGTTTTTTCTGTTCTCTGAATTGTTTCCAGTTTCTACTGATCAGTTTTTCTGTCTATCTTTCTTTGTTGGTTTTCTTAAGGTGATGTACGACAGATGAGGCTGGACACCCAAATTTTCAGGAAACAGGTTTATTGAAGCTCAGCGGTCCAGAGGGCCTTTGCCTAAAAATCTCTGAACCCCGAGTCTGGAAATTCTTTTTTTTTTTTAATATTTTTTTTTAGTTGTTGATGGACATTTATTTATTTATTTATTTATATGTGGTGCTGAGAATTGAACTCAGTGCCTCACACATGCTAGGCAAGTGCTCTACCACTGAGCCACAAACTCCAGCCCAAGCCTGGAAATTCTTTTAGATTTGTTCTCAGTGGGTGACAGTGACAGTGGGTGGGTACATTGACAGTTATTCTTTATCCCATATTTTAGGTCAGAGTTTTCACAAGTTTTTATCAAGAAAGCAGAAACAGTAACTTTTGGACAGCAAGCTCTCTTGAGACAGAGTCCATCACACCTTTTGTCTACAAATCTGTCATTTAACAAGAAAGAGGAAGCTTCAAACCATGTTGAGCTCTCTGCAGGAGTCCTGTGAAATCCTGTTGACACTCTTTGTAAAATCTTGCTGATGGGAATCTTAATTATGGTGGGGGTCCCGGGAGAAGCTTATCTATCACAATTATAGTGAGGTCTCTTTGGTGGGGATACCTGGTGGTTCCATCAAAGTGTCTGGCGATTCTAGGCTGACCATTCATATTTAGGAATCCGCTGAAGCCTGGCTGAATACTTCCTATAGACAGATAGTGCTTGTCAGCTGGGAGGGCGTGTATATGGTTGGCTTTGTGCTTCCTCCTCTTGGTCAACACTTTTCTATTCATTCTCTTTCAGAGAATTTTCCAGTTTCTTCATCCACTCACCAAGCTCTTCAGTTTCTCTACATTGCATAGGGTCACGCAAGTTTCATTTCTTTCCTTTCCTTAATGGATCCTGAGGCCATCAGTAGAAACACATGTGCTCAGTTCAAAATCCTCTATTAAGATCATCAAAATTTTTCTTCTCTCCATGTATTGGGTATGGGGAGATTAAGAAAGGACTCTTGAGTGTTCTTTATGTTTGTCTTATTTGCTTAAAAGTGCATTGGTTAGGAATGACTTTGACCCCAAGTAACAGAAGCCCAGTAAGACTGGCTTAAACAGGTGGAGGGCTATTACTCCTGTCTACAAGACAGCTTGGAGGTGATAGAGTGTGCATTCATCTTCTGGGTGGTGTTATCAGGAATGAAGCTCTCTCCTGCTCCACCCTCCCGGGACGCTAGCTTTTGTCCTCCTGATTGTCAGTCCAGGCAAGTGGCTCCTATAGCTCCAGGCACCACGTTCTGCCCCATTGGAGGCAGAATGACACACACAGCATGAGTCACATGTGTCTTCCTTTGTCAGAGAAGGGACAGATTCCCCATCCCTTGTTGGCAGCCACGTGCTCACTTCTAAGTGGGCAAAACCGTGTCACATGACTCTCCTCTCTTCATGGCATCTGGGAAACTGAATGCTGTACTTATGTAGGCATATTATTGTTCTGAAAAACCTGGAATTAGCAAGGAAAGAAAGGAAATGGATATTGAGTAAGCAGTCAAGAGTGTCTGCAGCAAGATATGATTTTTTAAAAACAAAAATTTGAAAAACAACTACACGATCAAGTGTAAAATATAATGTGTAAGGTAAATTCCAATAAAATCCCAATGGTAGCATATAAATCATAGATGATACAATAGAAAACATCTTCACATTTTGAAATTAAATTTGTTTGATGTATTTGTTGAGACCATCTGGCAACCCAAAGTACACTATGAAAAGTTATGATTAAAATGCATCTGGGTTATGATCAAATTGCATACAAGTCATTTACAGACCAAAGGCTTCTGCATCCTCACCCACTCCAAAATAGTATTTTCATGGGAGAAACCATCTCATTTTTTTTTTTTTTTTGAAGGCTGCTACCCCTTCGTGCTTGACACTCATTATATCCAAGGTCGAGATCATTGCGGGTGAGTAAATGCAGGGCCTACAGCCATCAACATTTTTTTTAAAAGAGAAAGAAGATTAAAATGAATCCCAGAACTTGTTTTTTACTTACAAATGCCTAGCATGTTAAATATTTTTATATACTAATGTGTGAATTATTTTTTATATACTAATGTATATCAACCATGTTCTTATCTCCTTGAGGCATTTTCCAGAGTAGACAAGCCTCAGATTCCAATGCCCTCACTAGCAAGCTCTGCTTAAAAACATTTTAAAGATACTTAATCAAGAGGGATATGTTGGGCTGGGGTTGTAACTCAGTGGTAAAGCACTTGTCTAGTTTGTGTGAGGCACTGGGTTCGATCCTCAGCACCACATTAAAATAAATAAAATAAAATAAAGGTATTGTGTTAATCTACAACTAAAATATTTTTTTAAAAAGGAATATATCATTTGGGATTGACTTTTGCTGCAAGTAGTGAAAACCCAAAATAACAGTGGCTTAAACAAAACGAAAATTGATTTTCCTCATATGATAGAACCCCATAGACAGGAAATCCAGGTCTATTAAAGCAGTTTCATGAAGCTGTCAGGGTCCCAGGCTCCTTCTGTGCTCGGCTCAATATGCAACTTCCCCTAAAAGGTCCAAAATGGTGGCTTGAGCTCCAGCCACTACAATCAGATCTGTGCAACAGAAAAGAGTAAAGGACACATTAAGGATACTTCCTGCACATGACACTTCCTCAAGCCTTTGGCTCCATACACAGCCACACCTAACTACAAAGGAAGTTGGGAAACATCACCTTGATTCCATGTGGCTATGTGTCCAGTTAAAAACCAGGGATTCTGCTACTAGGAAAAAAATCGATATTTGGGTCAAATAGTCATCTTTCTCACAAAAGGCAACTAACAACACATAATACGTCTTTCTATCTTGTAATACTGTGCGGGCCCTGTCCTGAGAGCTCTGCATGTATTAACTTATTTAATTCTTATAATAACCCCTTGAAGTAGGTGTTGCTATCTCTATTTTTCAGCTGAGAAAATTAGGCACACAGAGCTTATTCTGTTTGATACCCAGAACATAGCCTCACACAGCACCTCTTGCCCTGAAGTATTTAATTAATGCTTTTAGGTGACCTTGACTGACAATGAAAATACACAGATGTGTGCGAGGCTCACAGAAGCCTACTACTTTGGGTAATTACATTTGCAAGGGGTTTTAAATTATTGATGTTTATTCTCTAAGATTCTGTGGTGGGAAGCCTGCATTTCAAAGCCGTGCGCTTGAATGAAGAGCCCTCTCGATGAGGCTTGTTGGCTAAGTATCCCACAGGGGCCTGGAATCACTGGTGGATGATTTCAAATTGCTGGGCCTTAGGGCATGGCTAGTCCTGGCTTTGGTGCTGTGGAACTGTGATGGATCTCCGAGATCCTCGGAGGTGACTATAGAACAGGGGAAGGTTAGAATTTGGTTGTGGGGTAGGGAAGGACCCCCTAAGAACTATATGCACCAGAGAGGCTGGTTGAAGGCAACCAGCATCTTTTCTATGTCCATATTTTCCTGGAACTCCTTTTATTTTATTTTATTTTATTTTATTTTATTTTATTTCATTTCATTTCATTTTTGTTGTTGCATTATAATTAAACACAACAGTGAAATTCATTGTGACATATCTGTACATGCACACAATATAACAGCATAATTTGGTCAATTCCTAGGAGTCCTTTTAAAGTCCTGGAATTCTGATAAGACAAATGGTCTCTCCTCACTAAGACAATTTGGCCAAGAAACATATAAGCAAAATCAACATTTCCAAAAAGCACCATCATGCATATTTATTCGTTTCTTCAAATTTCAGCTTCCCCATTACGTACACAATGATATCAGGTGGATGACTTTGCTATGAATTTTTAAATAGTTCATGCAAACCATAGACTGCAATGCTTATTACAGTTTCCTCATCCTGCAGGTCATTTGCCAAATAAAATACCGGAAAAGACTAAGATTTTAATGTGTGGATTTTTTTTTTTTTTTTTTTTGCATTATGCCTGAAAACACATTTTCTCTTAGCAACAAAGGAACTTCAGCTTCTGAAAGCCTTGCTCATGTTATAACTTTCATATTACCCTTCCCACAGCCACCCTTCTGTGGCTGCATGGGGTATATCATTCATTGCAAGTTTACTTCATTCCCCTGGATTCATAGCCGATGCTCTGTGGACCATAAAATTTCAGCTGCAAAACCAGAACATCTCATTATTTCTGAAATATCAAGCTTGTATCTTCTTGATAAATAATTCCTACTAGTATAATGTATCAGACTAAAACATATTTTCTGAGGCCAGTGAGGTTAAAGCGGCAATCTCACCTTTTTTAATTTTTTTGCCCTGAAGACAGTGATTTCCATATATAGAGTGACCCCGGTTTGTGTTGAACATGGGAATGAGGATGAAGCATGAAACGACACATATTGCTGTCAGAGATTGGAAATGAGGCCTGCTAACCTGTAGGCAGCCTTCCAGACTAATCAGCCCTCGCATTCCCAATGTATTCAGATAGCTGCCTACCTGCTCAAAATGGGCTGGAAGTTTTCTCCTTCCTCCTCCTCTTCCTCCTCCTCCTCCTTCTTTTAATCACAGCCATTGATAAATATTACATTTTAATGCAATGCTTGCTTCCTGCACCTACTCTGCTGAAAAAAGAAAAAAAAAAAAAACCTGAAAGAAAAATCCCCTCCATTGACACCATATCTCGGAGACACTGGTCTCATCTGGTTTCCCTGATGCTTGAAGAGTGGGCGCGACTGTTTGGATTTGCTCTTGAATATCCATCAGTCAGCAGTGCTTAAACAGGTGGGAACATTTGGACTCCTTCAGTTGACAACAATCAGCACTCTGGAATTCAGCCACTTGCTGAAGTTTAGCCGGAGAAGTGTTTTCCAGGAAACCATGTCACCCCTATGACTTGTGTTTGTTGTCCATGGCCAGGTAGTCACTCTGGGAAGGGAAAGAGGTCTTTTAAAAATGACTAATATGTTTTCTGCTTCCTGAAGTCCTGCCTTGTAGTGCCGATTGGTTGCATAAACAAGAAATCTGCCAAAGTCTTGCCAAAAAATTTCTCCATCCCAGGTGTGCAAGCAAATGATAAAAATTTAAGTGGTGTGTGTGTGTGTGTGCACATGTGCATGTGTACATTCATGTATATTTACCTGTATCACATTAACATACCTATATATGATACATTTCAGGTACACAAATACAGAAGCTTAGCTCAGGTGACTTAAAGTAGCAAGCGCTATAGCAGTGGGTCCAACCTGTGGGCTTCCAACCCTCGATGGACCGTGAATTACTTCAAGCAGTCTTCCCCTCTCCATGCATAGCAAACCTTCTTAGGAGATTGAATCAGCAATATTCATGCATATAAAGATTATTTTTAAAATGCACCTGGGTGTGTTATCTAAAACTCGTTTAATAGCATTACTGGATTTATGACATCTTTGTTAAATATTTTCTCCACTGAAAGGACAATTATCTTTTGAAGGGGGGGTCTGATATATTTACCTTGAAAAAAGGACCTCATATTAAAAAAACACTCAGAAATCACCAAGCTGAGAAAGATCACGAATTAGTATAGACCCAAAGCCACAGAGAGGCTGCCAGAGAGAAATAAGGGCTGAAGGACCCTGTAATCAGCTGACAACAGGTTACTTGACCTTTTTAATCCTGGGGTCTCCAAGGAGTGAAGGTCCCAACACATGTATCCCCTAACAGCACCAAGCATTGGGGACCATGTCCGCCAGCACACATCTCCTTCCTAGAATCCAGGCAGCTCTGCTTTATTTTTTTTAACCAATTCATGGAGATGTTTCTGATATACACCTTGAGTTTGAAGATAAGTATATACCTGTGAAACCATCACCAAATCTATGCCACAAATATATCCATCAGCTCCAAAATTTCCTCCTGCCCTATTTAATTACTTATTCTTATTTTGTGTGTATGTGATAAGAACACTTAACATAAGATTTACCCTTTTAACAAATTTTAGGTATATAATGCACCACTGTCTACCATAGTTACTTTGCTGTACAGCAGACCTTGAAGCCTCTTGTCTTGTATACTGAACCTTTGTGCCCTCTGACTAATACCTCCCTATTTCTCCCTGTCACCCTTGGAGACCACCATTTTCCTCTCTGCCACTCTGAGTTCAAATACTCTAGAACTTCTCACGTAAGTGGAATTATGTAGAATTTGTCCTTCTGTGTCTAGCTGATTTTACTTAGAACCTCTTCCATGTTGTCCCAAATGGCAGGATTTCTTTCTTTCTAAAGGTTGAATAATATCCCACTGCATGCATAGATACTGTATTTTCAATCCATTCACCTATCAACATACATCTAAGTGGTTTCCACATCTTGGCTATTGAAAGATATGGAAATGAACACAAGACTGCAGATATCTCTTCAACATTCTGCTTTCAATCCTTTGGGGAATATATCCAGAAATGGGATTCCTAGATCATATGGTAGTTCTATTTTTAAAATTTTTCAGGAACATCCATACTGTTTTCCATTGCACAGGGAACATTTTCTTGACTAACTTTGTCATTATGCAGTTCAATAGACCATACATCAGCTTGTTAGAACTTTTCAAGTTTAAGTATATAGAGACTTCTTTTATCTTCTAAATTGGATCACTAAGGGCTGACACATGATTTTCATTATCAGTGTTACTTAAGGTATGCAAATAGAAAGATGGGCATAACTTCCTGCATTAGTTTTCTGTTGTTGTGACAAAATACCTGAGAAAAACAACTTAAAGAGGAAAGATGTATTCTGGTCACAATTCCAGAAGTTTTGGTGGTTGGCCCCATCATTATGGGCTTGTGGTGAGGCAGACATCATGGGGGAGAGTGCATGGTGGAGCCAAACTGCTCACCTCATAAAAATGGGGAAGCAGAGAGAGAGCAAGAGGAAGGAGCCAGGGTTCCAATGTACCCTTGAAGGGCACACCACCAGTGACCAACTTTCTCCAACTAGGCCACACCTCCTAAAGTTTCCACCAACTCCCAATATCACCGCCAGCTGGAAGTCAAACTTTCAATATATGAACCTTTCCAGATCCAAACTATAATACCTCCTAACTTTATGGTTTTGTGATAAATCAAGTATAATAAAAATTCCAATTAACAACATTAAATTATGATGTTATTTTGCTGAAACATTATTGCAAACTTGTAATATCAAAACAAGCCTATTGCACAACACAGACTTATTAAGTCTGGCCTGCAATGCATACCACATGCCATGTGATAATTCAGTTCTTCTACCACTTTTCTCTTTTTAAATTATTTTAATTCTGTAGTGATTATGTGATTATCATCAGAACGAAAACACAATGCTATAAAATTGTTATAGAGTACTCCCAGACATCCAAGAATATACCTTAAGCATCTGAGGACCCCAGATGGAGGAACACTGCTTTACATCCATCTCTTCCAATGACAGTGAAGGAAATGTCATGGACAAACAGCAACCGGAGCAAAGATTTTGGGGACAGCGCAGTCCCAGATAGCAACTGCCTTGCTCTTTCTTTTTAATTCACTGTTTGAGAAACAATGACAGAGTTCAGCACCCCTAAATGCAAGCTAGTAAAAGCAAATCAGTCTTTAAAATAAAGAAGACATCTTTTTCTGGATATGAGATGGGAATTTGTGAGAACTCAATGAAACATTTTTCTGAAGAATCACTTTTCCTAATTACCTACAAGCTTCTTTAGTCCAGTGTTTTGTGTTTTTTTAATTTAAAAGTTAGACGCAAACATTTCATAAGAGACAGTCTTCAAATCGCTTCCTTTTATCCCCATGAACTACTTCCTTTCTAATTGTGAAAAGCCTGTCGCCGAGCATCATCCTCTGTCCACACCACCCCTCCCCGTGTTCCCTAACACGCATGATTCGCTGCCAGTGCATTCTGCAGTCACCAGCTTGCCAGTTGGCAGCTGCAACAGTTTACTTATAAAATTCAGGGTGATTCAGCTTGAAGGAGACCTGCCGATTGCCAAGGATTTCCATGTCCACTGTCTTACATTCCCAAAGAATTACTAGCCAAATTCTGCTCCCCGTATTGCCCAATATTCTTGTAAGTAGATTTTGATTTTTTGACCACCTTTCATTTTATTTGTTTTTCATTCAGGAAATTTCTATTGGATGCTTTCAGTAGCAATCTCTCATTCAAGTGCACAAGTACGCAAGGAATTTGCATCTTTTCTGCTTTAGACGTGTGCATGTGTGTGTGTCCGTGTCCCTTGGAGTTTTACATGGTATTTTTCTAGAATTAATTCTGCAAGAAAGAAGCATCTCATAGGGACCCGCAATTGCAGATATAAAAGATACACTCTTTTATTTTTTTCTTATTCAGAGTTGCTACTTAAAAGCATGCTCAGAGTTGTATATTTTATTCTAAAAGATGAATCATAGCAGCAGTGATCTAGAAGGCCCTATGAACTTGTGAGTGAACTACCAATTTAAGACATCTGGGTAAACTTCGTGAAATTATTTCAACAGTTGTTTTCACAATGTGTTTAGCCTTTTTGGATATTTTAGTTCTAATTCTAACCATAATCCCCCAAGAAATATTTCTGTAAATATTTTTAAGAATAGAAAGCAAGTTTGGAAAAATAAATTCATTTGGTTTATGATGCTTCTTAAGTTGCTGAGCCAAAATTCAAACTGAAGCCAGATTCTCAGTGCCCCCTCTATACCTCAGGGTTTCATTCTGTTTAGGCTGCTACAACTCAGCAGTTCATAAACAACAGAATTGATTGCTCACAGTTCTGAAGGCTGGGGTGTCTAAGATGGAGACCTCACCAGATTCTGGGTCTGGTGAGGGCTCCCCTCCGCTTTGTGGGTGGTACCTGGCTGTATCTTCACGTGGCGGAGAGGGCAAGGCAGCTCTCTTCAGTCTCTTTTACAAGGACCCTAATCCTGTTCATGAGGAAGAGCCCTTGAGAAGGAATTACTTCCTCAAATGCCCCACCTCTTAAAACTATCAAAATGAGCATTCGATTCCAACCTATGAAATGTGGGTGCCAACATTCAGACCATGGCACTCATAGACTGTCATCTCAGGGGATTCTGATGAAGTGAGCAAAGGCAGAGAAAAGGCACAGGGAGCCTCTTTCTCCTACTCTCTGAGGAATATACCTGAGGCTAAACCGGAAGCCCAGCTGTGAGCCAGTGTGGGAAGTGACAAAGTCACAGCTCAACTCCAATTCATTGCACTGGCCAAGGGCTATGTGGAGCCTCCTGAGCTGATGCTAGCAGTTTCAATTACAGCTAATATTATAGACCAGGAGTTAGCAAATTAAGACCTACAGACCAAATATAGCTCACTCATCTTCTCTTGTAAATAAAGTCTTATTGCAATGCAGCCATGTTCGTTTTTTAAAGCATATTGCCTACCTCAACTGTCACACTACAGAAAGTCAAGACGAGCATTTATGGCAGAGGCCATATGGCCCACAAAGCCCAAAATATTTAGTCTTTTGTAAAAAAAAGTTTGCTGATGTTGACTATAGACTAACACCTTTTAAAATCAGCATAATACAATTAGCTACCAAAATAGAATTCAATTTTGCATGGCTTTTCATAAAACCCTAATAAGTAGTGTTATAGGACAAATGTGTGCACACTTACTTGGCACTGGGCTTCCAGGACAATAGGGGCAGTTGAAATTCCATAGGTATTTGAGCACATTAATACTCATGACTTTTGAAGTATAACATCCTTCTGTTTTTGTGCAATCATATTGCAGGAAACCCTCAGTATTTCTAATTGACTAAAGCCAACATGTGTGTACTGAAAACAAAAAGAAAAACATAAACTTGAGTATGTCAATAGCACTGCTAGGGATCATAGAGCAGTTCCATGGCATCCTATGTCTTCATCCACTCAGCAAGCTATAACAGAGTAGCCTAGACTGGATGACTTATATACAACAAAAGGTTATTTCTCACAGTTCTTGAGATTAGAAGTCCAACATCACAGTGCCAACCTGGTCAGGTTCTGGTGGTGGACTTCTTCATGTTGCATTCTGCCAAATTCTCATGATATCTCATGTGGCAGAAAGAAGCCAAGAGAGTTGACGGTGGTCCTTTTCAGAAGGGTACTAATCCCATTCACGAGGTCTCCACCCTCATGACCTGATTACCTCTCAAAGGCTCCACCTCTGGATACCCTCACATTGGGAGCAAGGATTTCAAACTCTTGAGTCATGCAGGGACACAAACATTCAGTTCACAACATCTAATGACCTTAGTTTTTTCACACTTTATCAACTCTCCCACCAGTGGAATGGACACCTGGATTGATATACTGTGCAAAGAGACGGGCATGCATCTCCTTCTTATGAGGAGCTCACATCATGTTTAGCATCAGGACCAATTTTCTTACAGATATGTCACTTCTTCTGAAAAGTGGAAGTAGCAAAGGTTCCTTTTATTTACTCTCCCCCTGCACTACCCCACCCCTCATATCATACTTGGAGCTATGGAAGGGTTGGGAAAGTAGATCAAGTGAGCTGTGTGGTGCACTGCTATCAGGCAGGTTTGGTGGTGGGAGGATGCTGGGTACATATTATGCAGGAATTCTAGGGATTCTGATGTTTGATCATCTCTGAATCTTCTTTGGTGCAAGTCCTATTAATTTCTTTGTGACCATATGTTTACTGTGTGATGAAAGAGGCTTTGTGATTGTGAATACATATGATTAGCTCATGTAAAAATGACTTCACACTCTCAGTGATGATTGGCATGCTACATGCCTTAAGATGATAAAGAAACCTGAATTCTACCAGCATTTTTGCCTACTAAGTTTTAATACTGCTCCAAAGCAGAAAAAGGACACTAAATAAACTAACCCCAAAGAGAGTTCTGGACTCCCACAATGCTTTCTGTGAGGGAATGTGAGAGATTACTTGCAACATTAAAATTTCTTACTTCAGAATTCATCCGAGAAATGCAGCTAATTGGTAAAGTAGACCTTTTTGAAATTTACCTTTTCTACCTTTTAGCACCTTTAAAGTGAGCATAAATAATATTATCCAAAATTTCCTTAGGGCTGAGGAGATAATACAACATCAGGATGTACCTCCTTAAATCTGACTTATGATTTGAATGTTCCATTATTTCAAAGTCTTCTGTGAAAAAGAATTTTTAAATTTTTGGTGCTGAGCGTTGAACCCAGAGCCTTGAGTATTCTGAATACATGCTCTACCACTGAGCTACATCTCTGGTCCTTATGTTTTATTATTATTATTATTATTATTATTATTATTATTATTTTAATGAAATACTCTCTGCAAATGAGAAGCAACATTTCTGGAACATCCTGAAAATGTTTCTATTTTGTTTGACACTGTGCTCTAGAAATAAGATTTCTGAACCTGTGTCACTTAGCAATGTTGAGCAAATGCTCTCCTGCCTGCCCCCAGCTCCATCAACCTACACTCGAAATGAGCAGTGTGTGTCAATCATTGCTGCTCACTTTGCGTATCAAGTTCTTGGAACTGCTACCAAAGTAGACACAATGTTATTGGTTGTAAATGTGAATTCTCCAAGCACATTTTCTACCCCTTTTGATGTTTTCCTGTAGTCATTAGCAAATCAGTAAGTTCCTTAAATAGCAAGGACACCTCCCACTGAGAACTGAGAATCTAGGCATTCTTGGTCATAGTTTACCCTGTGGCTGACTCGGGATTCCTCACTGACAGATGGAGGAAGCCTTGGCTGTATTGCATGAGAATCTTCATTTCTACCATAGAAAATAAGAAAAGCAAACAGAAGAGAATAAGAGAAACTAAATACAGAAGCAAATAACTTGTGAGAAATTGGCAGAATGCAGAAGATATGACAAGAGTTTAGACACACACAATAGTAACTTAAGAGGCATGTTAATTACAGATGGACGAAGTACATAGATAGGGATGGAAAGATCAAAAGACATTACATACACGTGCAGCATCAAATAGCCACGATACATTAACTACACATGAGGCTTTGGAGGCACTCAGTATTCATGAGGTCTTACATGGACCACCTGTTGTTGACACTCATTTTGGTCCTATGTATCCTCCACCCAATACAAGCAAATAGCACCCTGAGCTTCTCCAAGAGTTCAATGCCAGCTGCAACTCATAGCCAGCACACTTATCCTGCATCTCTCCAATCTCCATTCTGGTCCTCCTAAGAGGTGGATCCACAGAGAGAGACACATGACACAGGACCATGGTGTACCATGCTCCTTCAGTCCCACCTACTTTATTCCAAAGTCTGGTGACCTACCCCATCTACCTCCTCATCTTCTCACTATTCATTTTAAGGCGTGCGATGTGAATGTTGTCATTAGTTTGCAAGCATTTCCCATCCATGACCTCTGGGGTTGTCCACCCAGTAAAGACCAGATTGTCCTTCATATATACAGATTCTGCACTTGTGGATTCAGCCAACCATGGGTGGAAAATACACAGATCATGCATAGGCTTGTTGTTCCTTGTGGTTATTCCCTAAGCAATACAGCATGAGAACTATTTACTCAGTATATAAATCATCTAGAGACAATTTAAAATACACAGCTGGATGTGAGTAGGTTATATGCCAGCACTGTGACCTTTTGAATAAGGGTCTTGAACATCGATGGATTTTAGTACCTGCAGGAGGTCCTGAAAGCAATTCCTCATGGATGCCAAGCAATGACTGCTCCACATCACCGCTGCATCAAGCTAATTTCCAACACAATGAAAAGCTCCTTCTTACAGTTCATTACTTAGATTGATTTTATCTTAAAATGCCAAATAACATTTATTCAGTTAATTTAACTTATTCATTAAATATCAACTTCACATTAAAAATAACTGTCAAATATCTAACCAACAAAAAAGTGATAAAATTAATAAATAACAAGTACTTACCATCCCCAAGTAAATCTGTGTCATATTTGCACAGATTTTTTACAATTTATTTTTTGCTTTATCAAAAAACAACTTCCTGAGAAAGGGGGTTTGGGAGATAATTTTAAGACTTTGCATTAATCTTTTTTTTTTTTTTTTTTTTTCGGTGCTGGAGATTGAACCCAGGGCCTTGAGCTTACAAGGCAAGCACTTCACCAACTGAGCTATATCCCCAGCCCTGCATTAATCTTTTTAAACAAATATTCACTAAGCAACTGCAATGTGGAATATCCTCATCTGAATGCTGCCACTAGCCATTGATGCCAAATCTCACAAAATTTCAAATAATTGAAATCACATTAAAATCACAGCAGCATTAAAACTAACAAGATGTCCACTATGAAATCCTGAGATATATCAGCCTCAAGAAATGCAGCTCAGCAGGGTGTTCTTAGGGCATGATGGTGCACCCTTGTAATCGCAACCACTGCAGAGGCTGAGGCAGAAGGATCACAAGTTGAAGGCCAGCCTCGGCAACTCAGTGAGGCCCTAAGCAATTTAGCAAGCCCCGTCTCAAAAAATAAAAAATAAAAAAAGGGCTGGGATGTAAGTTAGTGGTTAGAACTCTGGGTTTCATGTCCAGTACCAAAAAAATATATATAAAAATTTAGAAAAAATATACTTTAGGTGGATATTCAGGCTTTCTTGTCAGTGAAATGAATAATCTGATCCTTTGTCCTCAAAATTTTAAAATTTTGAGTAGTTTGTCTTTTTGCTAATTATTCATGCCAATTCTCTCTAAATTCAGAATACTAATTATTTCCCTTATAGGTATGTTAGAAATCATTCATCTCCATTTCTTCTTTGGTCATTCATGAGATTTGAACTTTTAAGTAGTTCTGTAGATTTGTAGTTTCGTCATGACCCAGAGTTTATTAAAAATATCTTTATTAACAAATCACACTCTTCCTTGAGATTATGAAATTATTTTTCTCTAATTTAATATTTAATTTTTCTTCAGATTCAGGTGCTTGACATATGAGGCTCATAATGGAATGTGAAGTAGAAATTAAGTTTTCTATTGTTTTTAATACGGAAAACTGATTGTCCCAAACATTCCAATTGTCAAGTCCTACATTTACTTCTGTTTGTAGCTTCTCCCTTCTCTCCACTGCTTTAAATATCTGTCCCTGCATTCATGGTGTACCCTTTCAGTTTATTTAGCTTCATGTGAGACAGTAACTGATGACCTCTGTCTCGCTCAACATCAATATAGCTTGACACTCTTGGACATTCATTTGTTTAGCAAACATTTATTGAGCAACTAGTATACACCATGCAGTTTTTCTCCATGTGCTCAGAAGTAAAACAGTGAATAAAACACAGACTAATGCCTATGTTTATACATCTTATGTATTTACATATGAATGTTATAATTATTGTCAATATTCACCAAAATCCTATTAGAACGTGATACAAATCACATTGAATTAAATAATTAATATAAGAAGAATCACTATCTTTATGCTTTGAGACTTCCTATTCATGAGCACAAATAAATCAGAATGAATACGAATGATGAATCTATTTATTCAGATTTTTATGCCTTTTGATTATGTTTTATAATTTTTTCCATAATACTTTGTCGCATCTAGTTAAATTTATCACTAGATACCCAATAGTTTTAGTTACTATCAGAAATGGCATTGTTTTTATTACCTTTTACTTTTGGTTATTGCTGCTCTAAGGAAACATTTGATTTTTGTGTGATGGCTTCGTAGCCAGCATCTTTTTAAACTCAAACTAATCCTAATCATCATTTTCTACAGGTTTCCTTTTATTTTCTATGTGGACAGTCACGTATTCTATAAATAACTTTTTGTGTCTTCCTTTCCAAACTTTACAGCTTTTATTTCTTTTGCTTTTCCTTTGCCATTCACTAGGGTTTCAGAGCAATGACAGACAGCAAAGCTACCATGGGACGCCATGGCCCAATCCCAACTTCAATGGAACCTCTCCATATTTCATTATTGCCATGTTGAGCCTGGAAAACGTCATTTTAAGGTGATTCCTTTCTTTTCCTAGTTTGCCAATGCTTTTACACTTTATAAATATTACAACTCTTCATATGTTCTTCATGCATTTAAAAAAATGATTATTTTAATATATATATCAGAATGATATTTCTATCTCCTGATGTTGAACCAATTTGTCATTTTGGCAGTGAATCCTACTTGATCACAATGAATGACTGCTTATTGCGTTAAGTTCATTTATACTTGAACTTTTACATTGCTCACTACGTATTTAGAAATATTATGTATTTATTCATAAGCAAGTTGGTGTATAGATTTTAATGTTGTACAATCCTTTGACTTTGGTTCTAGGTTATGAAAATTTCATAAAATGACATTCTATCATCTGTCCTGTTTATTTAAGGTAAAGAGTGTCTTTCTCTAGAATATTGGTTATTTTCTTCCACAAAGTTTTCTAGTCTGAGGGCCTTTCAATGGACAGTGCTATTTTCAAACCACAGACTAATTTCTCTTTAAAAATGGATGGTGTTTTGTACAGTTTTCCTTATTTTCAAGACATTTTCCCACTTTGACTATATCTTCAATTTTACTGGCATGAAGCAATTTTTAATATTCTTTGATAATTTTTCAAACCTCTACCTTCTTTTTTGTTCCCAGAATGGTTTGTTTGCTCTCGTCTTCTCTTCCCTCCCCTCCCCTCCCCTCTCCCTTCCCACCCTCACTCTCTCTCTCTCTCTCTCTCTCTCTCTCTCCCTCCCCCCCCCCTTTTTTCTTCTTTCTTTCATCTTGATTAATTTGGCTAATGGATTTTTCCTGCCACAGGTCTTTTTGAAGAAACATCTTTTTTTCTTGATGACATCTCTTTCTTTTTTCTACTTAATTAATTTCTACATACATCTTTATCATTTTCTTTTTG
>JAJEJO010000477.1:445234-485821 GCA_020662805.1 Glaucomys volans
AATTAAACACACGGAAGCTTAATCACTGAGCCACATCCCAGCCTTTTATTTTTTTTTTAATTTTGCTTTATTTTATTTTGAGACAGGGTCCCACTAAGTTGCTTAGGGCTTTGCTTAGTTGCTGAGGCTGGCTTTAAACTTGGTGATCCTCCTACCTCAGCCTCCTGAGCAACTGGGATTTTAGACATGCATCACCTTGCCTGGTTCTATTTCTTTCTCTATATTTTTAGCTATAGGGTTCAAATTTTCTAACTTGTTAATGACTTGTCTATAAATTTCTAGGAGAAGTATATAAAAATCTCCCACTATAGTTACGGATTTGTAATTTTCCTAATTTTTGGTCATTTTTTTTGCTCTTTGTCTTTCTAGGTGCATAGGAACTTATTGTTACAACATCTTAGAAATTTTTTCATTCTATCCCTTTTTGCCATAATTAATACTTCCTATCTTAAATTGTATTTTAGCTGATATTTGCATTTCTGTAGCAGCTTTCTTTTTGTTATCTTTTTATTCCTTTATTTTTATCCCTTTGATATTTTGTTGTTACTTTAGATATGTCTCTTGTAAGTAGCATGTGTCTGGATTGCATTTTTAGGTTAATTCGGTAATTCTTATTAGTGGCCATAGTTTTTATATTCCATTCCTTGCTTCTTCATATAACTGGATTTTTACATTTTTTTAATAAACTTTGAATTTTAGGATAGTATTAGATTTGGAGAAACACTGCAGAGCTGATGGAGTTCCCATATGACTCCTACACCCAACTTTATTTGTGATTGACGTCTTACATTGCTATGGGATGTTTTTCACCTTTAATGAACCAATAGTGATAAATTTTATTAATAATATTCACTCTTTATTCAAACTGTCTTAGTTTTTACCTAATGTCTGTTTTCTGCTATAGGATCCTGTCCTAGACTCTACAACACATTTAGTCATTGTGTCTCCTTAGGCTGCTCTTGACTGTGAGAGTTTCTCAGACCGTCCTTGTTTTTGATGACCTTAGCAGTTTTGAGGAGTATTGGTCAGGTAGCTTGGAGAAGGTTCCTCAGTTGGGATTTGTCTGATGTTTTTGTTGCAGTTAGACTGGGGTTATGTATTTGGGGGGAAGACCATGTAGGTAATGTGCCATTTTCACACATCATATCAAGGGTACCTGCTATCACCATGGTTTATCGTTGTTGGTGTTGACCTTGACCACCTGGCTGAGTCCTTCTTCAAATAAAGCTAGACTGTACCATTCGCCAATAGGAAAGGAACCTTAAACAGTAACTCTGCTCTTCCCTCTGCACACCCCTTGGGATGCAGTTGTCATTCATTCATTTATCCTTATGCTATGATCATGCAAGACATTATTAATGTTCCTTTAAATAAACTTTTGTCTTTTAGATCAGCCTCCCCCATTTTATTGGGGGGTAAACTTGATCAAGATTAAAATAAAGCTCTGTATGAGGCAGTGATATAGAAATTTTGGTTTTGAAACACATAATTGAGCAGGTTAAAAATTGTTTAAAAGGAAATAATGCACTAGGCTTTAGGCCTCCCTCAGTAAGACAGGGAACTGCTCACCTGTGAGAGGTGCAGCAAGATCTCTTCACCTACACACTAGAAGGGGCCTCTCCTCTCCCAAGGGTCTGTCATCCACAGAGGAGGGTGATTTCTACCCGCTGCACCTACTGCACTGGGACAGCATGAGGAACAATGAGGTCACACTCATGAGAGTGAAAATGAGACACAAAGATCAGATGGGCTTAGGTGGGTATAAAGGGCAATGGTAAGGACAATTACCCTTTGGGTTTTTTGCCCTACTTTCTACCTGCTGGCTGAAGACAGTCCATTATAGAAGTATAATTTCTTTTCTTTAATGCTTTTCCATCTAACTTAAGCATCATCTTGAGCAGATGGTCCATCGTAACTAACCCATGCTTAGTCATTCATGAGTCTATAGAAATGTGATGTGCTCCACTTTTTCTTTCCTCTGGGGAATCACAGATAAGGAGAGGGTGACATGAACAGCGTCGCCAACCTCAGATTTTTATTTTAGGTATTGACACTTCAAATGAAGTTTTTAGGAAAATTCCTTTTACTCATATTCAGTTCCTCATCTCTCAGTTTCAGAGAGGGATGAGGTGAGATGCTCCACGTCTTTAAACATTCCAATCCCCCATGACAATTGTGTGCAAGGTAATAATTGCAATGACTGTCAGAAAAGGCTTCGTCACAGGGAAACCTGTATGGGCAGCCAGCTAATTTACCCAAAGTTCATGTAGAACTATCTGGTTCCAAAGCCAAGGTTCCTCTAGTTACTCTGGAGGATGGAATTAGCCAACCATACAGACCAGATGTCCTTACCTTCAGCACAAATGGCTTCTTTCTGGCCATGGTTCCCAACCCCTTTGCACATTCAAATCATTGACAGAGTCTTTAAAAATACCCTCACCTCAGCTGGGTGTGGTGATGCATGCCTGCAGCCACAGCTACTAGACTAAGGCAGGAGAACCATGAGTTTGAGGCCAACTTGGGCAACTAGTGAGACACTATCTCAAAAAAAAAAAATACTGATGCCTCAAAACCACAGTGAGATACTACCTAACACCCACTAGGATGGCTACTATATTTTAAAAAACAAACAGAAAATAACAAGTGTACATAAGGATGGAGAGAACTTGAAACCTTTGTGTACTGTTGGTAGGAATGGAAAATGGTCCCCCTGCTATGTAAATCAGTATGGTGATTTCTCAGAACATGAAAAATAGAATGAAGATATGATCCAGCAATCCTACTTCTGGGTACATAAACACATACACAAAAAATTTTAAACTGGGATTCAAATTGATATTTGTATATCTGTTTTCATAATGGTATCATTCACCATATTCAAAAGGTGGAAGCAACCCAAGTGTTTTAGTCAGCTATTTCACTGTTGCGACTAAAAGTTTCTGACCAGCACAATTACAGAGGAGGAAGAGTTTATTTGAGGGTTCACAGTTTCAGAGCTCTTAGTCCATATAAGTCTGGCTCCATTCCTTGGGGCTCAAGGTGAGGCAGAACTTCATGGTGGAAGAGCAAGGCAGAGGGAAGCATTCCACATCATCAGGAAGCAGGGTGAGAGAGAGAGAGTTCACTCTCCAGATACAAAAATATGTATCCCAAACCACACCTCAATTCCAATCTCCTCCAGCCACACCCTAACACTTCAGTACCACTCAGTTGATCCCTATCAGGGGATTAATTCACTGATTGGGTAAAGAGTTTTACAACCCAATGATTTCTCCTCTGAACCTTCTTGCATTGTCTCACACGTGAGCTTTTGGGGGACACCTCACATTCAAACCATAACACCAAGTATCCAGTGATGGATGAATAGATAAATAAAATGTGACCTACCCATACAATGGAATCTTATTCAGTGTTGAAAAGAAATGAAATTCTCACATGTTACAGCATGGATGAGGCTTGAGGACATTATGCTAAATGAAATACGCCTGTCACAAATGGACAAACACTTCATGATTTCAATTATATGAGTTGAAGTAGTTGGATTCAGACTGAAGGTAGAATGTGGTTGCCAGGGGCTGAAAGGAGCAGGAGATGGGGAATTACTTTTTAATGGATATAGAGCTGTTGTTTTGCAAGATAAAGAGTTCTGGATATGGATGGTGGTGGTGGTGGTGGTGATGGTCACACAACAATGTGAATGTAATTAGTGCCACTGAACTATACACTTAAAAATAGTTGAGATGGTAAATTTTGTGCTATTTGTGTTTTACCACAATTAAATTATATATATAAAACAATTAGATATGCACATATGTGTGTATATATACACACACATATATATATATATCAAATACACACACACACACACACACACACACTGATGCCAGCATCAGACTAATTGAATCAAACTGCAACAGTGGGCCTGGGGCTTCAGTGTTTTGCAAAAGCTCTCCATTTTCTATTGAGAAGGTTCTCTCTAGAACAACATGTCCTTCTCTGGCCCTGGTCCCTGGAAACACTCATCGTCAGTACCAAAATGTCATTCTCTAGTTTGGACCAAAATAAAAACAAAAATCACTGGCATCACCTCCTACGGATAATTCTCTTGAGCATATTCTTGAAGAAAAGAAAAGAAGCTTCTGTCTTGGGTTTGCAGACAAGAAAGAATCGTCTGTGTGCTTATTCTATTCTGAAACAAACCTCACTCTGAATTCTCTGACCCAGGGAAAAAAGCTCTGGTATCTGGAGAAAGCAAATGGATCCCAGGCTCCAATCAAGGGAAGAACGCCTGGGGAACCAGAAGAACATTATGTTGCTGTATAAATTTCTGGTGAGGTTTCAGCCTGCAGCATTGTCCTGAATTCTATGCAAAACACCAGGGATGCTGGTGAATTGGAAGGTGACTTGGATAATCATGGGCCTCGGGCCTCACTGTGATGATGAAGTTAGAGAAAAAAGATTTACAGTCAGAAGAAGAGAGGAAATGAAGGAAGAAGAGGTTTACCGAGTGCGCCAGAGGATGGAGGAGGGAATTTGTCGCAAAGCGTCTGAGCGGCTGATAGTGCACTCTTAAAACAATTAAGTGTGCATTTTCTTCTGCAAAGAAATAACAAGAAATTTCTTTGAGGAACAGAAGGACTTATGGAGAGAATAGGATCTTTAAAATCTTTTATCTTTGCTGCCGGTGAGGGGATGAGGCTATTTTATTCTCTTTTTGGACATTTCTATTGCCACACTAGTAAGTTGGGCTATCATTTGGGTCAACACTACTAGTGGAATTTGATTCAATGATGGAAAGGTTCCAGTGGTGTGTTGGAACTATTCTTACTGGGTCATTGGAGCTGAGTGTTACATTTTAAAGAATTTTGTTAAGGTGCTTGTTATTAAGCACAGTCATTAATTAAAAATTAAATTGTGTAAACTTAAATTGTGTGAATTGTGTCAACTCAAAATACTCAAAACTCAGCAGTTCCTAATTATTTTACTGCATTTCACTATTACGTATATAACTGAGATTTGCACTGTCCTACATGGCAACTGATAGCCATATATGACCATTGAATTTTTGAAATTGGCTACTGTGACTGAGAAGTGAATTTTAAATTAAGCTTTAATGTTAATTAATGTTTATGTAAATGGACACATGCTGCTAGTGGCTACCAAATCTGAAGAGTATTTCAGATGCTAAATGAATATCTTTCCCTCTCATTTCAGTAATTTTGGTTTTTATTATCAGATCACTTGGATCTGACCTCAAATTAGCTGGGAGGACAGCGATGGATGGAGGAGTAGCAGAGAGCGCTGGAGAGAGAAAATTCAGTCAGCGTTTTGTGACCCTGCATGCCAACGCCAGCAGGGAAGCTTTGAGCATGAGGTCGCACCAGCCATCCTGTGAGCTGAAGCCAAAAGACAAACACACTTGCCCTCCTCCGATCGCTTTGGATGCTGCCATGACTTCCCCAGACATTTCTGGGGTTCACTCAGAGTTCAGAAACAACACTAGTCTCCTCGGATTGGGAGGCAACTCTAGCGGGGATCCCCTTCTTCAGATTCCACCGCGATTTGACTCTATTTGCTTTCCCAAGTGGGCTAAGGTCAGCCCGCTCAGACCGCTGGGAAAGGGTGAGCGATTAGCACTTAGAGCTAATGCCTCCTCTGAGCTCAGCCCCATCCCCCGCCCCATTCCCCCAGGTAGCTCCCTGCTTGAATTTTCCTGCAGGTTTCAGAAAGGATGCATTAAATTATAATCACTAGCTGTTTTGTGAGCAGCCTTTTGTGACCAATAATGACTGTAATGAGAGCAAAGAAAAAGGGAAAATGGGATGATTGAAGCTCTCTGGGATGCTTTTGCTGAGCGTTTGTAAAGCAACATAAACAGACAAATAGGGCCCTTCTTTGCCCATTAATTTGTATCTGTGTTTTCATTTGTCACTGAAAAGTGAGTCTGTTTATTAGACATCTGCTAGACAACAGAGACCACTTTAACTTAACCTAAGGTGGGATCTTAGAGACAGCAAGAGTCACACGACTCGCCTCCTGCAGCATTGCTTATGAATTAGTCAGCTCTGCAAGTCCTGCTATGTGATTAAACTAAAACTACAGCTGGGGATCTTCCCATGAAAGCTTTGACATCCTAATAAACCTGCCTCCTGCTTCCAAGAGGCAGAGCTTCTGGCTTTTTGGACCAATCTGGACCACTGAAACAGCTTCTTAACATCCTTCAAGAAAGACTGCAGGACTCCCATGGTCTAAAATCTTCAATGGCTCCCCAGACCCTGCAGTTTTGAATGAGCTTCAAGAACCTCTGCAGGATTGATTTCATGTAACTATGCAATTCAATGGTAAGTCTGTATTATGGTTTGGATATGAGGTGTCCCCCAAAAGTTCAAGTATGAGACAATGCAAGAAGGTTTAGAGTAGAAATGATTGGGTTATGAAAGATTTAACTCAATCAGTAAATTAATCCCCTGATAGGGATTAACTGAGTGGCAACTGAGGGCAGGTAAGGTGTGGCTGGAGGAGGTGGGTCATTGGGAGTGTGCCTTTGGAGTATTTATTTCATAGCTGGTGAGTGGAGCCCCTCTCTCTTTCTCTGCTTCCTAATCACCATGTGAGCTGCTTCCCTCTGCCACACTCTTCTGCCATGATGTTCTGCCTCAGCCTTGAGCCCTGAGGAATGGAGCTGGATGTCTATGGACTGAGACCTCCGAAACTGTGAGCCCCTAAATAACCTTTTACTCCCCTAAATTGTTCTTGTCAGGTCTTTTAGTCACAGCAGCAAAAAATTCTGACAGAAACAATTTGTAGGGGTGGGGACTTCATATTTGCTCAGTTTTTACATCATAAGTGGCAAAGTAGATTATATTCAGAGGCCCAGTCTTTTGAACTTGACTGAATCCAAACAAAAAGAAAAGAAATTCACATGTTTTCATTAGATGCTGTTCCTTGGATATGCAGACATAAAAGAAAAGAGAGAGAGAAACAAAAAAAAAATTCATTCTCCAAATAATATTATTATATTGCATGCATGTACAAATGTGTAACAACAAATCCCACCACAATGTACAACTATGATGTAACAATAAAAAAAATGTAGAAAAATTTGCATTCTTCTCTAAAGAAAGCACTTTCAATTTTCTTTTTAAATAGTAGAAACCTTATAATAATGTTGATTCCTCTACCAAAAGTTGCATATCAGAAAGCCCAGATCTTGAAGCAACCCCACACTAGGTTCCTGAGGCACTTGGAGACCACACCAACACCAGCCAGAGGAATTCCAGTCTGAAAGGAAGAAAGAGAACTGTGATGGAAACAGGCAATCTGGATTCTGCTCTGCCCTGCCATTAGCAAGCTGTGTGACCTTAGACACGTTGTTTCACTCTCCAGATTATATTTCTCTTCTGTACAAAGGAAACAGGACCAAACAGACATCAGTGGCTTTCGGTTCTAAAATTCTATGGTGGTAAAGGTCGAATAAACCTTTCCAAGAAAATAGAGACCCAAACTCCTTTCTTTTCATCTTTTGCAAATGAATCATACCAATCAAATGTTTTAACACAACTTCTTTTGGGGTTCATGCCACAGAAACTCTCCATCACAGAATCAGCAGACTTGGAAATTCTACTAACTTCTCTTTGTCCTTCTTTAAGAGAAGTCGCTTGATGGAACAGGTTATCTCTCCTCCCCAAGATACAATCCCTTGTCAGCTGCCCATTGGGAGATATTCTAGAGACTGTATGTCATTCCTCCTATCGTAGATGCTTGGAAGCCCCATCAGTTTCTCTCTTTAGAAATAGCACACACAGCCCCTAACTATTGGGAAGATCAGCTGCTGATGTCTTATGACTGCATTCTTCAATAGGGATTTCTCAGTGCTGTAGGGAATTGCCTAGGTTTATGCCCTGTGACAGAATTTAAGTCTTTATTAGTCCTCCCATTGAGGTGGGAGGGCAGTTTCTATGATTGCTTTGATCAGTAGAATTCAGCAGAAATCATGCTGTTTCAGTTTCTGGGCACAAAACATAGGAGACTGGTGGGCTGGGGTTGAGGCTCAGTGGTAGAGCACTTGCCTAGCAAGTGTGAGGCACTGGGTTCAATTCTCAGCATCACATTAAAAAAATAAATAAAATAAAGATAGTGTGTCCATCTACAGCTAAAAATATTTTTTAAATAAAGGAGACTTGCAAATCTACTCTTTCATTTGGAAGATTTTTGGGGAACTCTGAGCTACTATAAAAGAAGCCCAGTTCTTCAGAGATCACCATGCTGGAGACAATTCAGTTGAGAGTCTCAGAAGTGCCTGACCTTCTAATCGTATCCACCAAAGAGGCAGCCATGTGAGAGAAGTCATCTTGGACCCTCCAGAGTAGCCTCATTCTCCAGTTCAAATGACCCTGCCAATTATGTTTGGATCTGAAGTATCAACCAGGTGAACCCTATCTGAATTCCTGTCCCATAGATTTGTAAGATATGATAGAATGCCTTTGAGTTTTGGAGAATTTTGTTGTAGAGCAAATCGGAAGTGGAATATGCCTCTTTCCCTAGGGAAGTTCATGGCTGATGAGTGGCTATGACTTGGTAAAAAGGCTGAGCTCATTTCTCAATTGTGGATGCCCTCTCAGCTCCAGAGCTTCCTGAAAGATGGACTGAGAACTTGTTTGCAACTGCCTTGAGGATCAGCTCCTTCTCAGTCTAACCCTCCCATCCTTGCTTCTTACAGGTATACTTCCCAGCAAAGCTTGGCACAACATACTCTTATCTCAAAGTCTTCCCAGGGAGCCCAGTCAAAGAAAGCCCCACATTTTGTTTTCTTCAAGTGAATTTTCTATTTCTTTTTCTCTTCCTTGCTTCTTTCTGGGCTTAAGTTGTGTTGCAAGATTCTACCTGCTATAGCTATAATATCTAGTGTCTTGGGGGTGCTATCTAGTGGCCAATTAGTATTTGTGATGAGTTCTTGTTTAATAGAAGAATCAAGAGAGTTTTTAAGAAAAAGTAAATTACTTGATTTTAATGGTTGTATGGGGGACAGGCTGAAGGAATTCTAAGCCCCCATGATCCAAGCCATGCCCACAGACCTTTCATCTTTCTAGTACCTGTAGAAAATTAGTTGGGAGCTGTAGGAGCTCCATGCCTCATTGACTGAAATAAATGCAGAAAGAAATATGGGGTTTTCAGCATTAAGAGATCCAATGCAGTGTTTCCGGATTTTCCATTGGAGTAGAATTAACCTGGAGTTTGGCAGAGTAATTGGTAAATTCATAGACAAACGTTTGGACTGGGCTAGTTTGTAGCTCTGCATTCTGACCTTGAGTGTGTACTACCCAGGCAATACCAAATTCAAGTAAGTGATACAATTTTTGCTTTCTGAAGCTTTCTCTGAATACACAAAGCAAAAGAATTGTAATGAAGTAGAACATTACCTGGGGAAAGAAAATATTAAACACAGAAACTTGAAAACAAAAGAATGACACAATCTGTATGGTATGTTTTTCACTGAATTTTTGAGTGGATGAGGTTGACCTACTCCTCTACTTTATTTTTTGATAATTTTTACTGACTTTTAATTGATAATACTTTTTTACTTTTGTATTCACAGCCTTAGAGTCCTGAGATGATTCCCTGCATCTGTTTCCTCTCTCTTCCCTCTTTAGCCTCCTGTTCTTCATTGTCTAGAAAGCACATGGACAAGATGAGCACCATAGAAGTTCCTGGCAAGAGACACCATGGAGTGAATTGCCCCAGATCAACTTTGCTGCCTTTAAATAACAGATTTCTTTTTAAAAAAAAAAAAAACCTCTTGCAATCTCACACATCCCCATCATCCCAGCAAGCTAAGACTAGAAAAAGTTCTAGAAATAAAAATAAAATTTTAAAGTCAATGCTTTCTCTACTTGAATATTTTCCTCCAAAAGTTCTAGAATGCCTATTTGATCCTTGCTTGATGGAAAACATATGTACAACATAAACTTCTTGTTTAAAATTGAGGGAGGATGCTAGGAAAGTAAGTCAGTGAATGACCAAAATTCAGCCTTCGGGAGCCTTCCCAGTGCCCAGGGTGACATGGAATCACTAGCACAGGAAGCAGAGCAATGGTTAGTATGACGGTGGAAGTGCACTGGTCTACAGAGCTAGATCCGAGAACTAAGGAAGAAAGAACTGTTCTAGGATGTCACCTGTCACCGTTATAACTGCCACCACACTCCACCTCTTATGAAATTTAATTTAATATGAATCCTGGTTTGGGGTTTCTCCTTTATTTCCCTTGGTTTCAGCCTCACTCTTTGTTCCAAGATTACTAGAACTAATTTCAGTCACACTCAGTTTTCTGGGTGATGGGAGAAGAGAGGACATCTGGCAGAATTAGCATGCTCCCCACATCCACAAGGCCTATGGATCCCTCTTTCAGGGCACCCCATAATCCAGGTTGTCGAGTTTCATACTAGGCATCCAGAGCTGTAACTCCCAAAACCCCTGTGGCAGCTTGATGCTCCCGGGACATCTGAAAAATGCAAAGTTATTTCTCCTGAAATTCTTTGCAAGGACACAGAAGCTCAGTGAGGCTCTCCTACCAGGGTTGTGCCTCAATTTACCAAAAGCTTTCCAGAGTCAAGATGATTTTAATTCTCTTGAATTTTCATGAATACATATGTGCAATATAGCAATTTGGGAAAATGGGAACAATCAATCAAACAAATACCAATTCTCAAAAGGGCCTGGAATTCCAGGAATCAGCTTTTTCCTTTCTCTTAACCCCACTCTCCTGGAAAATGGAGGAAGAGGCTGGATACAGCTCTTGGGGGAGGGGAAGTCAATGCCTAAGAGGGGACCATGCATGGTTTTTCAGGAATGTGGAGGTCAGCAGCCTTGTTCAAACCAGGGCCAGTCAGTGACACAGGAGACACTTTGCAATCAGATGCAGCCACCTTAAGACACACCAGCTCACACCTGTTCCCTGGGGTTACCTCTGAGGTCTCCTAGAGAACAAAGAGCTCTTTCTCCGCTCTGTACAGCTCCACATGGCCTTACTCCCCAACCTGGGGCCCAAGACCTGCAGCGTGGGCCTCCCCTGAGAGCTTGTTAGAAACACACAAGGCCACTTCCAGACTAGGGAGTCAGAATCTGCTTGTGAACAAGAGCCCCTGGTGAGTCTCATGCATATTACAGTTTGAAACACACTGGTATGTAGGAAGTCCCTCCTTACAAGTCACCCTACTGTACTGGGAAGCCTCAGTATCTCCCTCAGGTACCTGCCTCATGGGACACCTCCCAGGCTCCATTCCTTACAAATCCTTCCCACCCAGCCATCTGTGTTCTGCACTATGCTTTGCATAACTTGTCACAGCCCGAATAATTCTGTCTCCATCATTATTGTCCCACTGTATCTCCTGAGCCTGGGCTGAAGGGACCTCTGATATCTGGGCCCACCTGTTATCCCTCGCCCAGTTTGACCACAGCAGGCAGCTGGTATACCTCAGAGTGCCAACTGGGGCCTTTCAGACTTATCACTTGGGCAGGCGCAGTGGACTTTTAGGGTGCATAGGCGTGAAAACTTTTCTCCCAAGTGTCTTATTGACAAAGAGAGGTGACCATGTGCACTTACCCAAGGAGCAAGTTTACTCTAGCTTCTCACCCAGAAGAGTCCTCAGCCTATTTCTGTTCCAAGTTTATACCGTCTGGCAGAGAATGTCATCGGGATGCACTTGCCAACTTGACAATTATTTGTGAACATGCCGGGGTTCAAAAAAAAAAATCGCAGACTGATAAAAACTGCTTTTTCTGACTATCCATGGTAAACTTCTTCAACGTCGCAAAGAAAATTCTTCTCTCAAGGATAGTGACCAAAATAACAGAGATCTGATTAGTTTATTCACCTTAAACTTGTTTTTGTTCTGAGGATGAAAATAAACCCTCACACAATATGACAACGGCGGTAAATACTTTGTTTTGTTTTGACTGAAAGAGAAAAAAATTGACTTTAATTTGAATACTAAACCATCCAGAATATCTAGCTGAAAACATGTCCTCATTATTTGCATTCTTACATTTGGCTTGTTATGCTTTTGGCATATCTGCTGATATCGCTTGCAATATTTTTTCATTTCATATATTAATATTTAATATTCTTTAAACATTGTTCAACCTTAATGGTTGTCTAATTTCTGTTTTTCATCCACAGAGAAGCTATTAATTTATGAGCATATAGGGCAATAAGTAATAATTTGCATGAATGCCTTGAACAGATATGCTTCCATAGGCCACCCATAGCATAGACTTGGAAAGGGGTGATACCATCTATTGGCCAAGCTCCAATGAGCATTGCTTTACAAGAAGCAGAAAAAAAAGTTTTTAATCCATAAAGAAGTCTACTAAGTGAAAAGTCGACAGAGATGACAGGGTTGTTTCTGCTCCTCTTTTGTGTGAGCTTTGCAGTTCCCTGCTGGAAAAGATGGATGAAATCCTGGCAAAGCCAGCAGCTCAAGGCTTTGTGGGATCTGAGCTGAGCTAGTCCTTACCCGTGGCCTGGGCTTTCCTCCTCTCCTGCTACCTGTCCACAGAGAGCTGTGCCCACATAGTGCCAGTTGAGCAAACCCCAAACAAGGTCAGGTGGATCAAGAAAATGAATCAATGGACCAGTCAAACCCAGGCTTTCACAACATCTGCTCCCACCCCTGGCCCATTGGTAACAGTTCCTGATGTGTAGATTTGACAGAGGGCTTGGAGCAGCACAATGGCGCCTGTGTCCCCTGTTCAAGGTGCTGCTTTCCACTTTCTGTTTGAAAAGACACAATGTTAACTGCCTTAGAGCAATCTCAACATTTCCCTCCTGCAGGATGGTGTGGACGTTAGTCCCCTGGGGCCAGAAAACCAAGGATGAAGGCAGTCACCCTTTCTACCAATTCTGGCCCTAATTTCTTCCTCTCTGCCAGTCCTCTGCAGTTACATTGCCTGAGGTCCACAATTTCCAGTCACCTCAGGACAGACGCCACTCTGACACCCCGAGGTAGATAATTAAAGTAGTTACCCTCACAATTTAGAAAAGACAAAATAATTTTTCCTCAATTATCTGCATGCTACAATCTTTTCAGGAAGCTATGTGATTGCTATAATTCCCTCTTGAACGTTTTTTTTTCTCATCCTGAACAACCTTATAGGTAATAGTAGAGTTTAATAAGACCCAGAATTAGTGCCCACACTAATAAAATCTCATCTCATAATCTAGTATTTTGACATTCAGAAAACATCTAACAGAAGACCAATCTTCTGACTGTTCAGGATGTTAAACTACCTATTCAGACATTATGAAACCCAAGAACCTAAGTTTTAAATCAGGCTCCTAAAACTTTATCCCTCCCTTTCTTTCTCTTTTTCTGAATTTGCATCATGACTACAGGTCTTTGGGGTGTGTTTCTCCTTAAGCAAATACTGAAATAAAATTATGAGTGCTTGAATTATGACCATGAGTGATTTAAGGAGTCTTTGGCTTCCTTGTTGTGAATAGAGGGAATGATTTCTGTTGGTTTGCTGTTTTGAGTTAAAAATGTTTATACACTGAGAAAGCATATATGGGTATAAGTTTATCCATGGGCAAATCATATGCTGTTGAGTATACAATCAGCTGTGACAGTACTTTTTCAGCTCATCCCCAATTCACTAATAAAAGAGTTTTGCCACTTGGCATTAGGTACCATAAGTAGCTGCATTTGAGGCTTAAGATTTAGGGTTCTCTTATTGAAAACATAATTATTAGCATATCATGTTGATTTAGCATAGTTCATAGAAACTGATCATATTTTTCTTCCTACAAGTAATAATTTAAAGCAACTTCTCATATCATGGACTTCAAGTGCAAGACAATCTAAGCCAATGTTTGCAATGCTAAGCCAACTAGAGAAGGCAACCCAGACTTGACAAATCATGGTGCATGGACCAAATCTAGCCAGCTGCCTGTTTTTGTATGACCTGTGAGCCTGGAGCAGTTTTTACATTTTTAAATTGTAAATAAAATAATAAGAATAATCAAGAGGCTGGAAGAATAACTCAGTGGTCAAGTAGATGCTTAGCATGACCTAAGCCCTAGATATAATCCCCAGTACTGAAAAAACAAAAGAACAAAACAAACAAATAAACAAAATCAAAAGAAGTTTACCTCTTTGTGACATATAAAAATTATATAGCATTTAAATTTTACTCAATCCAGGAAGTTTTATTGAAAAACAAACCTCACTTACTCATCAACAATCCTCTAGGGCTGCTTTCTTACTATAACGGCAGAACTGAGTAGCCCCAGCCGAGATCTTACTGCCCTCTAAGCATAAAGTATGTATTACTTGTCTCTTTAAAGGAAAAGTATGCAGTTCTGGTCATCATGGAGCCACCACAGAGACTAAGCAAGAGTCACCAGACAGTACACAGAAGCTCTGAGTGGATCTAAGCAGAAATTAGGATCCCAGATTCACCAGTCTAGTTCAGGTGCAGGTATAGAAATGTCCAGGTTAGGGACATCTGTCCACAGCCTCCTCCAGCAGAGCCTGTAGTGAAGGGGATTCAGGTTTCATCAGGAGATTCTTCTCATCAGGGCACTCTACAGTTCCAGAATCCACAGGGGCAGCCTCTTCCTGACAAGGAGGATGAGGAAAGATAAGGTGGGAGGGGATGAAATGGTGAAGCAATGACTTCATATATATTTTCAAGCTCCACAGAATCAATTTCTGTAGCTAGTCGCTTTCAAATGGGAGGAAATAATTACCAAGATCACTCCAATATTATTCCTACCAGGTGGTGGTTTGAGACAGGATAGGGTTTTCTGGGACTTTTGAGATTTTCAAACAAAACTCTAAAAAATAAAAAGTTTTAAAACCTCACCAAAACAAACAAAAGAGAACTCAAAGACTACATTTTTTCCCTCAGGAATAAAATGTCACTAAACCACACTTGCTGAAAATAAAGCAAGTTTTAAAAAAAAACTTCAGATTAATTTTTGAATGAAGTTAACAATTTTCAGACATAAATCATATTTTAATATTAAGAACTCACTCATCACCAGGCAATGGCACACGCCTGTCATCCCAGCGGCTCGGGAGGCTGAGGCAGGAGGATCTCGGGTTCAAAGCCAGCCTCAGTACAGGCAAGGCACTAAGCAACTCAGTGAGACCCTGTCTCTAAATGAAATGCAAAATAGAGCTGGGGATGTGGCTCATGGCCTAGTGCCCCTGAGTTCAATCCCTGGGTTCAAAAAAAAAAAAGAACTCACTCATTATTGCCTCAAAGGCACCAAATGTTAGAGATAGATAGGTATGCCAGTTTTGGAAGCTGGAATAAATAAATCCATTTGTTCTTTTAAATATATTAAATACTCAATATCAGATAACAGTTACAGTATTACTTTGCATCATCTCTATAGGATTAATTTGTTCAGCAGAGAAAAATTTAAAGCTGAGTTATACCAAATTCTGATTTAATTTTTTTCTAAATTTTCAAGAAGTTTTCAACAACCAGTCCTTCGACCATCATGGAAAGGAAATGAGTTTTAGGAAATGTCTATAAAGGTCCAGGGTACTTTGGATTGTATAGACCAAAATTAAGTTGTCCTAAATAGCAAATAAATCAGGAGAGTAAATGTTTCCCTCTGCCCACTAGCACTTATCAATTCCTTCCCAAGCTCTCTGTTGGGAAGGAACTGTGCCAAGCTCTCTGTTACATCATGCTGCTACATACTGATTTGGATACTCAAGAACAATTCTCACACTTTCCCTGTATGTCTAATTTCAGATGAGTTTTTTCCACCTCTCTGGTTGCTCTGTTTTGCCTGGTCTTGCCTATCACCCAAGGGATAGTCCCACATTCACAGGAGAATTTTCAGGGTATCATTCCTCATGCCCTTCCTGGTCTCCTAAATAGAAAGTGCACCCTGATAACATAATGGCACGTAGACCAGTTGCATGTTGCTACTGTAAAGCTACATCACAAGCAATGATCAAACTGTAATAAATTATAACAATCCACATTTACACAACTTGTGACTCTATGGGGCTAACCTGATCTGGCTGCACCAGCTGAGGTCAGGCTGAAGGTAGGTAGATAGAGATTCTGGTTTGGGATGGGCATGCTCACATGTCTGAAGGACCAGCAAGCTGTTGGCTGATCTAGGATGGCCACTCTTCAATCGCAGGCATGTCCTTGTCATGCAGATGACAGAGGACAAGAGTGAGCAAGCCTCATAGAGAAAAGCAGGAATTTGTCACATCTCCTTGTTTGTTAGAAGTAGGTCAAAGATAAATACAAACACCTGGAATTACCAGTTTAAAAGAAAAAGACCCATATTGTATCCACCTACAGAAAGGTACCAGGCCATTGCTGCATACCCAGTAAGGGCAACTAACCCACATTGCCACCCCTTTATGGATATAACTACCTGAACTCTTATGTTCTGGATAAAGTAAATCTAAACCAATTAATACCTAGACCAACATGACTAAAGTAATCTAGACAAATTCCCCATGAAGGGGAGAAAATACAGTAGTCCCTCAACCCTCTAAAGTTCATAGTTCAGGCAAGAATCCTATAACAAAAGTCAGACTAATAAGAGAAAAACAAACAAGTTCATGAACATCTGCAGTGCACTCATGAGGGAGAAACTTTAGTAAAAAGTATCATGAGGCAGTGGTTTAGGTGTCTGGCTTCCAATATGTATGATGAAGAGGAATAACATTTAGAGGAGTGGCACGTCAAAGGCAAGCAGCCCTGCATTCCCAGCAGCAGGAAGCTGTGGGAAAGCAGATACACGGGAAGACACTAATGAAGTACAGTTTTTTCGGAGATTCCCTGACTCTGTCGTCTCTGAGCTCATAATGGTTATCTGCAGTCACAGTGAATTTACGTTCTGTTTTTAGGTGGAAAGTGGTAGGGAAGGATAGAAAGAACTTTAGTCTTTGTAATTCTCTATCCCAATGTTCCACAAACAGAGAGAAGGCAGAGAGCTCCCCTGTATCTTAATTGTCATATTTGGGGGAGAAATATTTTAGTCTCCCTCATCTGAGAATGTGAACTAATAGCATTGGTGACATAGAAGCATCAGGGTCCATTTGGCTTTTGATGAAGGATTTGCTGTCTTGCTTTCTTTTTTATTGAGAGGAGGGGGAAAAAAATAAAAACATGTAACATGAGATCAATGCTGTTACCAAAATTCTAAATGTCTAGTTCAATACTGTTAACTGTAAGTTGTACAACAGCTTTACAACTTTTCTATGTTGCATGGAAACTCTGTACCCGATAAGCAGCATTCCCCCATGCCCTTTCCTCCAGTCTCTGGCAAGCCCCTTTCTGTTTTCTGTCTAAGTTTGACTATTTCAGATACCCCGTGTCCACGGAATCATGCAGTATGTTTTTCTGTATCTGGCTTATTTCACTTAGCATAATGTCCTCAAGTTTCATCCATGTTGTAGCATGTAACAGTATTTCCTTCTTTTGTGGCCAAATGATATTCTATTATGCATATATACCACATTTTCTTTCTCCATCCATGCACTGATGGACATTTAGGTATTTCCACATCTTGGCTATTGTCAATAATGTTGCAATGGACAAGCGAGTGTAGATATCTTTTCAAACTTTTGGTTTTAATTCTTGTGCATAAGTATAGTAGTTCTATTTTTTTTTTTAATTTGGTTGAGGACTCTCCATACTGCTTTCTGTAATGACTGTATAAATTTGCATTCCCACCAACAGCATACAAGTGCTCCAGTTTGTCCACATTCTTGTTCACACTTCCAAATTTCTGTTGGTTTTTTTTTGTTTTTGCAAAGGCCTTTCTAACAGGTGATAGCTCACTGAGATTTTCATTTACATTTCTCTCATGATTAGTTATGTTGAGCATCTTTTCATAGATCATGCTTTCTTACCCACATAATGGGTAGGAACCACATTGATTTTACGTTATTGAAAGAAAAGAATAGGTTCTCTTGGTATCTGTTCAAAAGAGACCCAAAGGGAAAAAAAATCACTTTATAATGCTGGCTAAATGCTTAACAACACAACAAAACCGCATACACTGCTTAACAGAAAACTTCAAAAATTTCTATTCATCTTCCTGTCACAGAGAGCCTAGTTTTATATAGGAATTTTCTATCTGGTATCTGCAAAATTAATATTCAGTATTTAATCTCTCTTTACTCCTCAAAGACACAAAAATTGCTATCATGAGTATTTTCCCATTTTTGCAAACAGGAAGGGAAAACACACAAAAGAAATCCACATGAGGGAGTGGGCATTCCACACTTAGACATTGACTCATGTAAATGGGTTGTGCTCTTGTCACGTTGACATGTGAACATGATACACACTCACCCTCAACTCATGACAGACTACATAATTTGCGGGGCCCAGAGCAATGTGAAAATGCTGGGCCTTTGATTTAAAAATCACTAAAAATTTCAAGACAGCAATACAGAGCATTCAACCACATGCCCAACCTTCTAAATAGAGGGCCCTGTGAGAATACACAGCTCAGAGGCACATGAAGGCAGCCTGGCCCCTACTTTTTCCACCATGGTAGGAAGAAAACCTCTATTTCTATTTTGGGTACCTGTCAAATACTGGGGAAATACTCTAAGTAGTTCTGTGCTCCCAAAGAACTGACAGGAGTGGTAGGTAAGGCCCTTAGAATCTACTGGGGAAAGGAACCAAGTTTTTCCTAGAAAATGCCAAGTGATCACTAGTTCCAACATCCAGACAGTCCTTACAGGACTAGAGTTTTGCAGTCAGCCAGAGCTGGGCTACAGACCAGAGCTACATGATTTCTTGATAAGTAATTTTTTGGCAAACATTGCCAGGAGAGAAAAGTTACTGAGAACTGGACAAGCACAGAGTGTCCCCAGTCAATGCAAACACTGTTCAGGGAGGCTTCAGGAAGACCCAGCTCAAGCCTAGCTTTCCCATGCTCTGTATCACCTGTAAGTAATGCAATAGTTGAGAATGAGAAGGGAATTTCAATGAACAATGTGAAATCATCTTTTCTAAGTGCTTGCAATTAGAAATGATCCTAAGAATTTCACAATAAGAAGGGCATTTGAGAAACCCAGTTTTTCAGCACTTCCTATTAAAATGATCAGAGGAAGTAGCCCTGAGCTTGTGGTGATTTATAAGGGGACTCTTTTCATCTATTATTATCACAAGATTTATTCCTTCTAAAAATGCTTTTATTTATTTAAAAAAAAAAACATAACCAGCCATCAGTCAGATCCTGAGTGACTTGTTCTTGATTCTGCAAATTACATTAATGACATAATTAATAGCTTCAATATAAAAAGTATGACTGTCAGATGGGCATGGCATTTAATCAATGGGAACAAATCATTTTCTATTATGTTTAATGATTCTCTCAAGAAAGTGAATCTAAGAAAACAGAAGAGTCAATGAAGAGATAACATATATTGTCTCTTTTATCCGTAGAATTGAAAACAAAGGTTTTCTTTATTGTGTGAATTTAAACCATTGGAAATCACCTTTTGTATGCAGAGGGATTGGGCTGTAAGGGGAGGACTCTCATTTTCATGTCATAAAATCCCAGCACAACCTAAAATTATTGCTCACCATAGCTTTTTGTGACTGTCCAAATATTCCGAAAATCAAGAGTAACTTTTTTCAAGAAAATTCTGATTTCGTTCAAACCACATTATACACAATAGTGAACTCAGATTTGAAGACCTCACCATAGTCCTGCCCTAATGTTCTCCTCTGTGACTTCTTGGAAGACCCAAGATGCCCAGCCAGATCATAACTGGTGGTGTGGGAGAAAATGTGCTGTCTACTACTCAGAGCTGCGGGGGCATCTTAGAGCCTTGCCTCTGGTTTGAATTGGTCTGCATAGCTATGGAGGGTGTCTTTGAACTTTGAGCTTCAAGAAGAACGTGAATGAAACCACAAGTTAGCCCTCATTGTTGCTTTTGGACAAAGCCTGGACATAAATGCCTTCATTATACTTCAAGGTTGCCACCAGCTTAAGGTCAATTGAAAAGCAATGTGGAAAATCTGACACCCGCAGTGGCAGCCTGGATTACGAGGCTAACAACACATATTAGCTCATTAAAGATGAGGTCTTCCTTCTTCGCTTCCTCTTCTCTTTAAGGCTAATGTCATCTTATGAGGTGCCCTATCTAGAGTTTTTGTATGGGGATCACTCCAAGCTTAACTTAGTCCCTCTGTAAGGTCATTTGATTTTGCCTGTTATCATGAGATGAGGTTTTTTCTGCCTCCAAGCTTCTCCTTGTCTTTGCCCAGCCACTAGCCTGTCCTTCCTTCCCTAATACCTCACAGTGGCCAACTGTCTACTTCTCTATGACTCCACTGCCCTTTTTCTCATTTATGTCCCCAAGGGAGCATGGGCTCTAGGTCAGGACCTCAGCTTTGCATTTGTAGGAATATGGTTTGTATCAGTTTACCCAGGATTTATTTACATGAACCAAAGCCATGAGAACCATAAGCCAAAATAAATTTTATTTTCTTTTTTTTAAAACAGTTTTGTGAATTTCTAATTAGCAGGCAGACCTCTGCAATCAACATACAGATAAGTTTTAATATTTTAGGGCAAATATTTCTCAAAAATTCTCTTCATAATTAAATAGACTTAACATATTTTCTTTCATTATCAGAGATTTAAGATATCCTCTTGGAAATCTGCCTACCCATTTTTCTTTCTTCACTCAGCGTATTTTATTATATTGTGTAATACACATTGATTGCAAGCAATTTAGAACTGCTGAAGATGGCCCAGGGAGGTCGTGATTCATTCTCTCTGTTGTAAACGCACACGGTTAAGTATTCCTTATCTAAAGTGCTTAGGATCAGAAATGTTTCAGATTTCAGACTTCTTTTGGATTTTGGAATATTTTCATAGACATAATGGGGTATCCTGGAGATGGGATGCAGGTCCAAACATGAAGTCCATTTAAATTTCATACACACCTTATATGCATAGCCTGGAGGTGATTTTAAGCAATAGTCTTCATAATTTTATGCATGAAAGAAAGTTTGTGTACATTAAAACATCAATGTCACATTAACACTCAAAAAGCTTATGATTTTAGAGCATTTCTGATTTGGGATTTTCAGATTAGTGATGCTCAATCTGTAGTAATAATAATAGATAAAATATAGAAGGAGGAAACACAAACACAGTCTGGTTTCAAATTCAAAGTAGATATTTTAACACATCAGAAATGGAACAGAAAATAAAACTGTGAGCTCTGCTGAAAATACAGTTTTGTTGTTGGGCACAGTGGTGCACACCTGTAATCTCAGTGACCTGGGAGACTGAGGCAGGAGGATGGCCAAGTTTGAGGTCAGTCTGGGCAACTTGACAAGACCCCAACTCAAAATAAAAAATAAAAAGGACTGGGGAGGTAGCTCAGTGGTTATGCACCCCTGAGTTCGATGCCCAGTGCCACACACGCGCACACATACACACACACAATGATGATGATGATGATGATGATAATAATAATAATAATAATAATAATAATAATACAGGACTCTTGAGCTCCAAGTCCAGAAGTAGGGAGCAATGAATCTGATTCCTGGAGAGTAAGGGGAACTTCTAAGGCTACTATGAGGGGGGGCTGTCCCCAGCCTCATTGATTCAAGGACAAGTTGACCAGATTAAAGGGGGCTGAATCAAGCAGTTGCAGAAACGCTGGTTCTGTTCCTGGCGTCATGGAAAGTGGCAGGCTGACGGGACTTTTGTGGCTGTCCTGAGTCTGGCCTAGCAGGTTTTCTCTCTGTGTTGCTGGAGAGAAGCTGTAAGAGCCATAACTGGCAGACACACGCAAATGGTAATTGTGACAAGTCGCTGGAGGCTGAGCATTCAGAATAAGTTTTCAAAGAGAAATGTAACCACTAGGTAACTGTACTATTTCAACAGTCGCTCATGTTTTCTTAAGAAAGAAACCAAAGAATGCTTGCTAGTTGGATAGTGAAGAGTCCAGGGAGTTGAGTGATCTTTCTGAATGGGTATTCATGGGACGACAGGCAGCATCAGCCAAAAGACATTTATCTCACATCTACCAATTGTCAGAGACTGCTCCAGGGCCTTGAGTTTCATCAGTAAAGAAAAATGACAAAAAGAAATTCCTTGTGGAGTTTATATTTCATGGGGAGAGACAGATAATAAAAACAGTACTTCTGATGAAATATGTAAATTATAGAGTATGCATTATGGGTTGAGTTGTATCCTCCAGAAAAGATGTGTTGGAGCCCCAACCTCTGGTACTTGGGAATGGGAGCTTGTTTGGAAACAGTCTTTGCAGATGTAATCAGCTAAGTTAGAGTGAGGTCGGACTGGAGTGTGACCAGTATGACAGCAGAGCAGTGAGACAAGGCCCCGGATGACAGAAGCAGATTGAGGGGATCGTAGCTGCAAGCCAGGGATGCCAGGGGTTAGAGGCCATCACCAGAAGCTGGAAGGAGGCCAGAAAGGCTTCTACACAGTGTCTCAGACGGAGCACGGCTCTGCTGACACCTTGACTTTGAACTTTGGGCCTCCCAAACTTCAAGAGAATAAATTGCTGTTTTTCTCAACCATCTGGCTTTGGAGACCTGGTCCTGCAAGTCCTAGAGAACAACAGAGTTTGTTAGAGAGTGGTGTGCACTGTGCGGGGAGGGAACAGGAAAGGCTGCAGGGTGGGGGCAGGCTGCAATGCTAGGAGTAAAGGTCATCGAGGGAGGCTGAGACTGGAGGCCACTGGAAGCAGGTGTGGGACTTGTCCTTGTGGGTGTCTGGGGAGGTGTTCTGGCCTAGGGAATAAGCAGGGAGCTTGAGGCTGGGCAGAGTAGGGAGAGAGGGAGGAGCCCAAGTCAGGCGTACCATGCAAGCCCCATCCTTCCAGGCTACCCCGCAGATCCAGGCTTGGCTCTGAATGCAGTGGGAAGGCCTCGGGGGCTTCTGAGCAGAACACGGCACCATCTTCCCCTGAAAGGGTTCCTCTGGCTGCTCTGCTGAGAATAGACTTTGCAGGAGTCAGGAGTCAGACAGCCGCTCTCTGCAGAGGACGGTGAGAAGTTGCTGGATTCTTGATGTAGTTGGAAAGCAGAGGACTCTTACAGGTGGATGAGGTGCGGGGTAGTCCTACCTCCCAGGTTTGGTAATGCCCGTTCTGTCCTGGAGAATGTTACAGACACCCAGAAAAGTCTTCCTGGTTGGTTTTCCCTTGTCTGCGCCTCATAAAAAGTCAAAGCATCTCTCTCTTTCATATGAACAATTGTCTTGAATAAGTTGCAAGAATTCAATTCAGCGTGTAATTTTTTGAGAATAAGAGCACTGGGTGTATGTGATTTTTTAAAACATTCAAAAGAACACAAGGACATAAAGTAAAAATTAAGAGCCTGTTTTCTCACTTCATTTCCACAGTCCATCTACAAACGTTGTTCATCTACACAACCCATGTACGGCATGTCCTCTTTTTTATACAGACATGATCATATTACAATATTGGTTTGCCTTCCTATTTTTTTCTCTTACTTAAGCATATATATCTTGGACATTAATTCAAATCAACATTTGCAGAACGTCCTGGTTCTTTGTAATGATTGTATAACATCATAAGGTCTGCATGATTTAATTAGAATCCATGATTTAATTAGTCTGTTCCTTATTGATTGACATTTTTAAAGTTTAAAATAGACTTTCTAAATAATAGTAGTAAAAAAGGGAACTTACACATAGCAATTACTGTGTTCAATATTGTTCTGAAGAACTCATTCATTTCTCACAACATCCTACTAAGCAGAGACTATTATTATCCCAGATATTCAGTTGAGAACATTGATGCACAGTGGACTCAAGTAACTTGCCAAAAGCCACACAGCTGACAAGTGATAGATACAGCCCATCTGTAACTTCTCTATTTCTTTAAACCTTGTGGGATAAAATCCTAGTAGCAAAACTGTGGAATCAAAGGTACATATATTTTAGATTTTGATAATTTCAAAATGCCCTGCACAGAAGTGGTGCCAAGTTACAATGAATTATAAAGGAGGGTTTCTCTGCATGTGCCCCTTAACAGCCTTGTATACCTTGCACCTTTTCCAGGCTGACAGGTGCAGAATGGTGGCTCATCTGTGTTTTGATCTACATCTCTTTACTTGTGAGTGAGGCTGAACATTTCTTTGTGTGGTAATTGCTTGTTTGTGCCTTCATACTGCCTGTTCATGTCCTTTACCTGTTTGCTTTGGGGTTGTTCACCTTTTTTATTTATTTTAGTCAATTCACTGAGCTGTTTTTATATTAATGAAATAAGCACTTTCTTATACATGTTCCAGATGGTTTCCCGAGTTTTTTATTTGTCTTTTGCCTTTCAGATCTTTTTACTATGTGAACATTGAACAAATTGATCATGTTTTCATTTTATAGTTTCTGTTCTCTTCATAAGAACTTTAAAGACCTTTTTTCCCTGTGTGAAGTTGTATTGAACTAAAATGGCCATCTTAATCTCCTTTCCAAAAGAATTTTATTCCAAATTAATTGTATATTTATTTCAAAGAAAATGTATATCATTTTGAATATCTAAGGCCAAATAGAATGGGTTTGGGGGATTTACAATTGGTTTTCCCTCGTCAGCACATCATATTTTATTCTATTAATGTTAATTAAGAACAATGTGACTTAGAAGGAGAAGATGTTCTCTAGTGGAGACCACATCTCAGTATTTAGCTCCATCGGTTCACTATTTTGATTAAATATTTGGATTAGAATAAAATAGACATGCTTACCAAATTTAGAAATGGCACAAAATTGGAAGGATAGTTAATGTACGAGGTGTCAGATCAATATTCAAATTGATTTTGACAATTTGGAACAATCTGCAAAGCTAATAAGATGTAATTCAATAGGGGCAAATGTAAACTTCTGCAATGAGGTTAAAAAAAAATGCCTGAATGATGAGAGACACCTGAACCATTGGCAATTCAAATAAAATAGTTTCAGGAGTTTAATTTAATGAAAATTGTAATTCTGCTCAATAGAATTACCAGAAGAGCTAATGAGATCTTGAATTACATTAATAGAAATATTTCATCCAGTATAAAAACAGTAATAGTCCCAGATGTATGCTTGGCTGGCATGCCCACAGTGACAGCACTGTTTTAGTCCCAAGTGTCATATTTTAAGAGATATGTTGACAAAATGGAGTTTCCCCAAGAGTTAAAAGCAGATTGTTGTGATATTTAAACTAGAGAAAGAAAATTGTTAGGGGAGTGATCATCTTTAGGCATTTAAGTGACCATTAGGTGGAGGCATGATTATGTTCTATGTAGCTACAGCAGACAGAGCTGGGACAAACGGACTGAAGTCACAGAAAGGGACATTTCTGCTCCCTTTTAAAAGAATCCTCCAACATTTGGAACTATTTAAGAATTGAATGATCACCTCATGACAAAGTGAGATTTCCATCATCGAGAATTGTCAAGTGAAGTTCAAGGGTGCTGTAAGTAGAGTCGAGCAATGGTTGAGCTCCGGTATAAGATCAGTCCCAAGGACTTTGTTCCATGTCATTTAAGCAGGGCCAATGTTTGCAGCTTCCATGTTAGTTCGGCAATAAGGCACTTTCACTTATTGGTGTTTCCTGAAGCATCAGTTGGGTTGGAAAAGAGGAACTGCTTTCAGCCTCTCTTGTTGGCTACAGTTAAGGAGATGAGTGCACTCCTACATGGATGTCTTGCAGGAAAAACTCATCTAGCATGTCTCTTAATGCAGGGACAGGGAGGCATGAGAAACGATTGCTCGATGGTCTCAGCTTTTCCTTTAGTGTCTGAGACCCTGAAGCTCTCACCTGGGAAAATGGGAGTAGTTGTTCTCCAACAGCTGGCAAAGGTTTAGGGAAGGAGTAGCTGGCACTACAAGGGAAGAGTGGCTTAACCACAGGAAGCTCTCAAGAGGGGAAGATGGGGACTGGGTTAATAAACCCAGCCAGGTAGAGACAAAGGTAGAGCTTGACCACATGGAAGAAAACAAGAGACTAACTTTTGGAAGTAGAGTCCAATCAATCCAAGACCCCTCCTGGTCTTCACCCAGCCTCCCTTTCCTAGTACCAACCCTCACCATCCCCATCAGCACCCAACTGCTTGCAGTTCCTTAAACATGTGGATCACTCTTTGTACACGCTCTTCTCTGCCCAGAATGCCTCTCCATCCTCCGTGTCAGGGTGACCCAGCCTTCCTCAGGACTCAGCCTCGCATCAGCTCTTCTGTGATGCCTGCCCAAGCCTCTCCAGGCAAAGGTGGGCATTCTGCCCTCTGAATTCCAATGGCACCCTCTATACAAGGACTACATTACTACAATTATCTTCACATGTCCATCTCTACCACCAGACCATGCACTCCTCCAAGCTAGGAACCAACTCTATCAATTTTGCTGTCACCAGAATTTAAATTGTGCCAGTTACAATTTGCAACTCTATAGTCATTTGGCAAAGTGAACAAGGTGAAAGAATGAATGAGTCCAAGAGCAGAAGCATGGCCCAGCCATGCTGGGCATGCAGGTGTCTTCTCCCTCAGTCAGCCATGGTGAGGAGTGAGCCCTTATGGGAGCCGAATAACCCAACTGTGGACATTGAAGTATTTATGGGATAGAGCATAAATACTTGTAAGTATTCTCAAATTTTCCTGATATCCACAAAAGTCCCTGGCACTGTGTTTTGCTGAATAAATACGTTGGTTTGCACTAAATGCATATCAGATCAATGAACAAATGTAAGACTAGACGAATGAGAGCCATTTCATCAAGTACAGAGGGTTTTTCCGAGTGTAGACGACTACAGGTTTCTGACCCCTCTTCTACCAAAGAGCCTGACTTCACCCCCTTAGCAAAGTCCCTACAACATCCTGCTGTGCAATCTGGTCCAGCAAGACCTTCCACCCCAGTGGTCAGCAGGCTTGACCCACTTGTCCAAGTTTAGCTGTGTCTCAGTTTCTCCACCACCCACGTTGCTCTTGGCTCTGCCATCCAGGGAAGAACTTCTATTCAGGATACATTCCTGTCCCCCACCATCCATTCATATCTCCAGGCAATGACTCTTGCTTCTTGCTGGCTTATAACGATCCTTATCTTAAATATTGTTTTAACCTTCCAGCAAGTGACCTATCAAAATACAGCCAGCACTTTCCTAGCACCTGCCACATGCCATTTCCAGTGCTCAAGTCTGATGACCCTGGGACAAAGGAAACACAGCCTGCTGTCCTGTGGTCCCAGCTCACGCTGGCTGTTGGGCCTCTAGACTCCAACTTGGGGCCCACTTGCCCACTAGTCTTTCATGAGCCCTGATTTTTTTACACTGTCCCTTTCCCCCAAAAGTTTGCAAACTGCACTTCTCTGAAACCTACCACAGCAACCTGCTCCATGTGGAAGTCACAAAAGGATAATAAATATTTGTCAGCCAAGTTGGTGTTGATGTCTTTTCATGGGGGGACGTGACTGGTCTTAGAAAAAGCCTTTGAAAAAGCAGTCTTTGTGCTTTGCTTGGATTAGGAGCAAAATGAGGGATTTGACCCTTTCTACTATAACACACTCACTGAAGAGCTAAACTTTTAGAATTTGAAACAGAAATTAAAATCATCCCACTTTGTCAGTATTTTCCAACACAATCATGTTATTTATACTCTCTCTCTTCTAGGGAACAAGGACTCTGACAACTTTTAGCCACAGTTCCTGCTTGTTTTTTCTTGCTCCTTCCTGGGCTCAGGTTTATAGTGGGGTTGTTTTTTATGTCAGAGTGGAAAGCCGGCTGGGCCTCATTCAGAAACACGCGTTTGATCCTGAAGGACGTGCACACCAGCTCACAGTAGTCGTTCCCCTTCTCTGCTCCTGACTGTCATGGAAGCACTGCTCTTCTCAAACCAGAAAAATAAATACGCTAAAATATAAGCCACCATTAGGGGCATAAGAAAGATTGTAGATAGCTGGGAAACGGATTATGCAGGGCAACAGGATGGAATAACTCACAGCACCAAAAGCCAGAGCTGCTGGGGATCAGTTACCACTGAGCCCATAATGATCTTCTTACATCAAAAGCCCTTTCAAAACATAGCGACATACCTGCCCTGCAAAGACTCTCTCCAACCAGAGGATAATGTAATCATCAATACAATATCCTTTCTCTTTTGTGAGCACTTTAGAGAAAGCCTGGCTGAGTAGCGACTCTGGTATTAAGTGTCATTTTAAACAATACCTCGAAACCATAATGCAATCTTACTCCTGAAATGTGAAGTATTTGCACCGTGGTGGATACACCTGGCAGGACTGGCCACTGACAGAATAAATCTGTGATTTTCTTTTCACTTGCTTTCTCACTTCTTGCCTGGCTGAGTAAGTTGCAAATCAGTTGAACTTACCCTTCTCTCCTGCTTTGTTTCAGGGCCTGGTATTTGTTTGTGCTTTATCTTCCTCTACCTCTTAATAAAAGGAGTAAACCAGTCTGCCTGTGAGAGTATGGACTGTCCTAAGAATGCAGGATTGTGTTGCAAAGAAGCGCGGGCCTGTAATGTTATCACTCAGCAGGACCCGGTCCCATCAGAAAGCACTTGGTGTGCCATGACGTAGCTGGTCTTGCACCACAAAAGCAGACTTTTCTCTGTGAATTAGACAAACCACACAAAAGGCAACAATAGCTAGCATAAACACCATTTAATACTATTCACAGGCTATTGAAGAGATGGGCGTTGACGAAGAATTGCAGCAAAGCTGGGACATTGTAGTCAGATGAAAAGAGGCCTAATGAACAGGAAGCATCGTATGAGCAGGCTGACAGGAACCATATAACGGCGGGATTGTGGGGCTGGCATTTACCCCGAGGGTCTTTACAGTCAGAAAAATAAAGAGAAATTAAAGCATAAGGAATCCTCTTTGTGGGCACTTAAGGCCATGAAGCAACACAAGAAGCTATACAATTGTCTTTTCAAGACTCCCCAGTGCTTCAGATCATTATGAAAAGGAAACATTTGGGGTGTGCTTGCTTATAGGATTCTCTGTCACCCATTGGGAAAGCTCATCTACAGAAACAGAGGACATTTTCACAGCGAGATGAATAGTGGCATAAGCTTTCGCCTCCTTTTGAAAGAGGAAGCACTAACTTCAGCTGGATTCGTCAAGCTGGTCCACACTGCAGGCAGCCCCTTCTGGGGAGTTGGGGCAGGACACCTCTCTTTTTTCATCAGGTGCCTAAAGAAAAAGAAAATTAAATAGACCATTGGAAACATAATGCCTGCCTTAAAATATTCATCCCTTTGTCTGGTAGAGACTAATTTGTATTGGATGTCTTCAAAGTAGGAAGTTAAAGAAAATTTTGAAGCAGATCTTTAATGATCATTATTCTTTCACGTGTACTGGGCATTTTCTTAAAGGTTTCACGAATGTCCAAAACACATTAAGGAAGATTAGTAAGGAGGGCACAAAGAGATTTTATGAGTAGAAAGAACCCTAGAATATTCTGGAATGTCATTTTACTGAGGAAGAAGAAGGAGAAGGAAGGAATGAACTGACTAGTCACAGTCATGTGACTAGTAACAGTAGCTCAGGTTAGCCTCGGGCCTCCTAACTCCTTCTTCTGGATCTTTCTGCTCTTTTAAATGTAGGAATATTTTTATGTTTTAGTATAGAATTAATTACTTTTTTAAAAAAGAAATAGTTACTTTTGATGAAAAAATAAATTTTGGCTGTTTATTTAGCTGGAGCACTTGCTTAACTTCTACTCGCCTCAGTTTCACTAACTCTACAATGGGGTTACCCCTTTTAAAGACTTCCTGAAAACAAGTAAATGACTGAGTATATGGAAATGTTTGCTGTTATTATTGTTCATTTATAAAACAGCTGAGAGGGTTTTAAAACCCACAGCCTCAAGGAATTTTCGGGCCCTTCAGGGAGCATCTGGATCATTCAGGAAGACAACAGACCCTGTGCAGATGAGGGTTCTGAATACCAAGGAGATTTTGACTGACCCAGACGTTCATTGACAGGACCAGTCCTCAGGTCTTCTTACAGCAAAACAGAGCTCCTTCTCTAAGAGATTATTATGATGTTTTCTTAGGACCTTAAAAAGTATTCTGTAGGAGCAGTGGAACGGCCTATGTCAAACAAGGCTCTCGGTAAAAGTTGATTATATTCACTAAATGTTCTTTTTTTCAGAACAGAGGTTCTCAAATTTTAGCGTGCATCTTTTTTTCTTTTAAGGAAGCTTGGTTAGGTCTTTCCCCAAAGGAGTCTAATTCCACAGGTCTTGTGGGGAAGGGAAAGGCAGAAAAAACGATTTTTTAAAAAGCACCTCTCAGCCAGTGTGGTGGCACAGGCCTGTAACTCCAGCGACTTGGGAGGCTGAGGCAGGAGGATCGCAAGTTCAAAGCCAGCCTCAGCAACTTAGAAAGGCCCTAAGCAACTTGGCAAGACCCCGTCTCAAAATAAAAATACAATAAAAAGGGTTGAGGATGGGGCTCAGTAGTGAAGCACTCCTGGGTTCAATCCCTACTACAAACAAAACAAAACAAAACAAAACTCCCCAGGTGATTCATGGAATCACCTTAAAGTACAGATTCCCTCCTACCTCCCTGCCCTCACCTCCTGGTGTGTCTCCACTTGATTTTCTTATTTGTCCTCTGGGTTAGTGGTTAAGGCTAATGTGATTCACTAGCAGTGATGCTAATGAACCAAAGGATTCTTTCATACCAGGAAGAATTAACAAGCCAAAAGCAAGTTCTGCTGAGGCTGAGCCCATCCAGGGGTCTCAAAGCCCCACATTCTGCCTCTAACTCCAGTCAGCATCTTGCCCTTGTGAGCATGATGGTATGTTGTGACAGAGAGCTCTCAAGGTCTCCTCGAGACCATCCCCCAACAGGAAGACTGCATGAGACACACACTACCCTGGACAGTAGGTGATCAGCCGAAGACCTAACCTGCTCATACCTAGGTCAGGAACTTTAGTTCTAGGGGCTGGGAATATAGCTCAGTTGGTAGCCTAGCATGCACAAGGCCCTGGGTTCAATCCCCAGCATAAAAAAAAAAAAAAAAAAGAACTTTGATTCTGAAAAATGTTTAAACAAAACAGGCCACAATACCTCCAACCCTCAGGCAATTTATAATCTAGTAGGAAAGTAAAACTGAAGCACATTTATCTTTGAATAAAAGCCTAATTATACACCCAAGTTGCTCTGCACCTAGCTCAGCTGCTGAATTCTAGTTAGTTCATCTGAAGGGTCAGGTGAAGAGAAGAGAGCCTGGGCAAAGAAGAGGCCTTCGGCTGGCATTTCCTCCCGTCCACTTCAACCTCCCTCTGTCCTGCCTGGACTGCTCCCCGCATCCTGAAGGCTCTGTCCTCGATCTTCAGTAGGTCATTTCAGTCCTAAACCAAAACTGTAGTGAGCAGCTGTTTGTGCGTCGTCCTTAAACTAGAAAGGAATGAAACCAGACTTGTTTCATTCTCTGCTTGTTCAATCCAACAAGCAGAGAAGACTCTTTGTAACATCATCCATTCATATTTTCTCTCTGCCTCTAAGCATGCGTAAGACCTTAACAAATAATGACCTCACTTAATCGGCACCAAAACCCTAAGGGCACCACTACCCCACTTTACAATAAAGACACTGAAGTTTAGGAGTCAGATCATTTTCCAGCATCACACTGTGGGTGTTAGGAAAGAGATCAAACCCCTGTCTGATTCTAAAGATTACAGCCTGAGCTTCTCCACGTTTGAATTCATGCACTCACCATGAGTCAGACGGTGCTGGACAAATCACGTTAATACAGCACAGCGAATCCCACAATGACAATCCATCGACTGATAATGAAGCCGGGGTCCTCCTCCAGAGCAACTCTGAGACTCCACCCACGGGGATATTTGTCAATGGTGGGAGACATTTTTAGCTGTCAAGCTCAGGGAGAAGGGCTGCTGCTGGCATCGAGTGAGTCGAGGCCAGGGAAACTGCCACACATGGAAGAGCTTCCATGGCTAAGAATTGCCTTAGCCAAAATGTCAATAGCACGGAGAATGAACAGCCCTGGGATAAAGGAACTGGGAAGAAGCAGCATTAACTCCTGGGGAATCCACTGAGGAGCAGAAGGCAATTTTCTATTGTGAGAGAGAAGAGTAGATCAGAAGAGAGTTCACCCTGCAGATTCCAAGGGAGACAGGGTTCAGGGAACAGCAGTTGAACTGCACAACAGGGTCAGAGTGTGCATAGGGCAGGGAGGGAGGCAGCAGGGGCAAAGTGTACTTACATCCCACAGAGGGAAGAGACACAGCCAGGATCAGATGGAAGAGGGGTCTGTGGCCCAGACCCCTTACATCCACAGGGAGATCGTACTGGTGACTGGCCAAGAAATGCACTGAGGTAGATTGAGCAATGACGTCACCATTGGCACCTGTGTGGCTATTAGGTACAGAATCACTAAACCAAAAAGACAGTCAACTACAAGTTCTGGCAAGGATGAGGAGAAATGAAAGCCCTCATACATTACTTGTGAGAATGTAAGATGGTGTGGTCACTTTGGAGAAAAGTTTGAGAATTTCATAAAAACCTTATAAATTTATCTTATGACCCCAAAATTCTACACCTAGTTATCTACCCAAGAGAAATGAAAATGTGTTCATTCAAAGACTTACACAGAAACATTCTTAGCAGCTTGTTTATGAAAGCCAAAAAGTAGAAGCTATTACTGGGGAATGGATAGACAAAATGTGGTACAGTCATGAAATGAAATACTATTTAGCAATAAAAAGGAAAGAAGTACTGATACATGCTACAACACTGATGAATCTCAAAAACTTTATGTTAAGTGAATGAAACTAAATGCAAAAGACCACCTACATACATTATGTTATTTACATACTGTTATTATGCTATTTGCATATATTTACATATATACATCATATTACATACATATGATTATATTTTGATGAAATGTCCCCAAAGGGAAAATCCAAAGAGACAAATGACAGATGGGTGGCTGCCTGGGTTTTGGGGTGGGAGCAGGGATTGACTGCAGGCAGACCTGGCAGATCTTTTTGGGGTGATGGAAATGTTCTACAGTTGGATTGTGGGGATGTTTACACAATTCTGATTGACCAAAAATCACTGAATAATATATTTAGAAGGGGTGAGTTTTATGGAATGGGAATAAAACCCATTTTTAAAAAATGACTATTCCTGTGATCATTTCACTTCTGCATGATACTCATATTTGGGGCTTCCCTCTTAATGGTATTTCTATCTAAAATAAGATAGCCTCAGAAATTGGACATAAGCTTACCCTTTGAGAGTGAAAACACAAGAATCAGCACACAGTGGGCTTGTCCAAGAAGCCTGAATAGTCAAGTGTAAGGACAAGATGCAGACACATGATTGCACTCAACAGCTGAAGCTATGACCTCATCACTGTGGTTATTTATTTATTTATTTTGATACCAGGGATTAAACCCAAGGGCTCTCAATCATTGAGCCACATCCCCAACCCATTTTATATTTTATTTTATTTTATTTTATTTTTATTTATTTATTTATTTGGGTACTGGGGATTGAACCCAGGAGCACTCCACCACTGAGCCACATCCCCAGCCCTATTTTGTATTTAGAGACAGGGTCTCACTGAGTTGCTTAGGGCCTCGCTAAATTGCTGAGGCTGGCTTTGAATTCACAATCCTCGTGCCTCAGCCTCCCAAGTGCTGGGATTACAGGCATGTGCCACCACACCCAGCTTATATTTTATTTAGAGACAGGGTCTCACTGAATTGCTTACATCCTCACTAAGTTGCTGAGGCTGACTCTGAATTCGTAATCCTCCTGCCTCAGCCTCCAAGCCAATGGGATTACAGGCATGCACTACCACACCTGGCTGTCACTACAGTTTACATCCATTTTCCAGGAGTTTGATTTGCATAACTAAACCCTCCCATACGTGACTAATGCTGGACTCCCCTGCAAGATTCATTTGGTCTGCCAAAAATATTTTTATAGACTACACAAAGATAAACTAGCTCAGTTCTTGCTTAAATCATTACAATTTCTCAATCATTGGGTTAAACCTACTAAAGCTCACTTAGACTTTAAAATATGCCATTATATTTAAAGAATGGAGGAAGTATGGATGGTGCAGAGGAAAATGGGATGGGAGGGGTTGGGGGGAGGGAAGATAATAGACTGAGACAGTATGTATATGTAAGATTACATATTACCCAATGTATATGTAAGATTATATGAATTGTGTGAATCTACACTGTGAAAAAAAGATATATTTCCTGCTGTATAATTATATCAAAATGGGTTCTACTGTCATGTATAATTTAAAAAATTAAAAAATAAAAAGCAAAAAAAATACACCATTATATCCAGAATCTTAATAATTCTCAGTTAGAAATAATGGCAGACAATAGAATTGTCTATTATTTACTATATTTTTGTTCTCATTGTAGTACAAGAGGCCACTTCCATTCCAAATCAGAAATTCTCCCTAGTTCATAATCTTTGAGATCAACACAATAAACTTAATATAATTATTTACATGATACAAGGATTTCTTTTAAATACAATTGTAAAACAAATACATGCATAAATTTGGATAATCTTTACCATCCTTAATTAATGAAGATTAATAAACTACTCTCAGCAACACCTTAATGAATCTAAGGTTTTTTTTTATTGGTTCTTTTTAATTACACATGACAATAGAACCCATTTTGATATAATTATACAACAGGGAATATATCTTTTTTTTTTTTCACAGTATAGATTCACACAATTCATATAATCTTTCTTATACATAGGGTAACACTGTCTGTCTCAATCTACTATCTTTCCTTCTCCCACCCGCTCCCGTCCCATTTTCCTCTACACCGTCCACACTTCCTCCATTCTTCTCTCCCCCCCGTTATGCCCCCGCCTTACGTATCAGCATCCACTGATCAGAGAAAACTGAATCTAAGTTTTGAACCCTTACTTGGTTTGGTCTTGATATTTAAATAACTATTGAGCACGGAGTTTTGGTTGAGCTAACCCTCTTCATTGGCATGCAGTGGACATATGGGCTTTGATTTTGTGGCCAAATTTCCTGGACTTGGTTACAACCATCACAGCATCGTGCTGCTGATACTAACCGTCCCGTGGGTAGATCTGTCACTTCCTCCTTTATCTGAGTTTTGTAACAGCAAGAGGCGAAACTCACGGGACATGCCCTACAACAGAGGATGTTTGCTTTTCCCTTCCTGTGCTGAGGCAGGAAGTTGTGAGCTCAGCAGAAGAGGCAGAGAGGCAGGGCACCCGCTCCTTTGAGGAGTTCATCTTGACAGCAGCCTCCAGATGGGCAGAGCTGGCAGCTTGCTGTGGCCGGTGTGAACTGTGTGATCTCATTGCTTTTTGAGCCCAGGGACAGCACTGAGGGGCTTTATTTGCTTTGCACCTGCCCTGTAAGCAGCAGCATTGATTTCTGCTCCCAGAAGCCCTCAATAAGGAGAACTATTCAGTGGATATGTTGCCCTTTTTATCACCCAGGGAGAAGGATCTCGGCGTTCTCTGCCTCTCGGGCTTATAAGTGACAGAACTCTCATCTCATCTATGTTTTTCTGTGTATTTATTTTTGTAAGATATTGCATAGATCAGAAACCCATGCACAGCTTCTGGTTCTGGATCTGTGATGAATGATGTGATGTAATATCACATTTTTTAAAAAGATAATATATTATTAGCCTGATCCTTTCCACTGACTCAGAGAAAATTCCCTGTAACCAAAAGCAAATCAAAGAAGCCTTAAAATGACACTCTCTCCTCTGTTCTTTACTGGAAGTTTTCTTTTTTCCCCTCTGGGGTGGGGGGTGTATTTTAAGTAATTAAGATAGCAAGTGGTCACGCTGAGCCATAGAATCATGGAACTAGAGGGATTCTATGAGATCAGATGACCCTTGATTTTATGTTTAGACCTTCCCAGATGGCTAATTTTTTATTCCCTCTGTGAAGATCTCTTACAGGAGAATCTTCTCAAGCTCACTCAATACAACATCTCATGACTGATGTTCTAAATTTTGTCCCCATTTTGTGCCTACATTTGCTCCCTGCTATAGTTAGGATGTTGGATATTTCCAAAAGTCCTCCATGTTAAAGACCTGGCCCCCAGACCCCCAGTTGAGAAGTGGTGATGCTATTGGAAAGTCCCAGAGGTGGCACCTAGAGAGAAGGCCCTGGAGGTGTGCCCCAGAAGTGGGTTATAGCTCTCCAGTTCTTTGCTCTTCTCTTTTGCTTTCTGGCCATGAGGTGAATGGTTTTGATCTGCCTCACACTCTTACCTGCCATAGGCACAAAAACAATTTATCATGGATGGAACCTCCCAAAATGTGAAACAGAATAAACCTTTTCCCTTTATAAGCTTTTTTATCTCAAGTATTTTTTTATAGTAACGGAAAACTAGCTAACACACTCCCAATTTTGACCAGTTGAAGTTGGATTGCTTCTTGTGGTTCTGGACTAGTGGAACCTCCCTTCAACCTCTGCCTCCTCCATCACATCCACTTGGATGGAGTCAATACACCTCTTTGTGGCAAGAAAGTTTCAAGTTAGTCATCTTCTGGGTATTCTTCTTTGATTATTGTAATATTACAGGACTTAAAAAATAAAATGAATGTTAGAGATTATTTGCTCCAGCCTCCATACTGTATAGAAATCCATCTGCACAATCCCCACAGCGCCAATCCCTATTTAGGTAAGGGATTGGTTGTATCAGAGGACAACATGGTCTATAGGAAGGCAGCCTATGTTGCAAATAAATCCATAAATTAAACTGTCTTTCCTTGAGCAAAGCTTGCCTTCCACTGGGTCCTGAATGGCCTTTCTGGAAGGACATTGAACATAGTGGAGCCTCTTTCTCATAGAAGCACATCAGACACTTGGCAACTCTTACTTCTCCTCTTCCCTCTGTCCTAACACTCGCTTCAGATAAATGCACACTGATTTCCACTTGCTTAATCATAGATCAAAGGATGGAATTGCACCTGAGTTCATTAATGTTGTGGAGCTCATTTTTACTTTTATGTTTTTAAGACAGGCTGTTATTATTGGAATTGATAAATTAGAGGTGAAAATTGCCCCTAGTTCATATTTATTTTAATAAATAATAAGCAACTTCCTCTTTGTGTGTGGTGCTATGAGTGATGTTTCTCTCTTCATTTCCCTTCAGTCCCTGTAGAAACTGGAGTGACACAGGGTGGGGACAGCAGACAAAGCACTATTCTGAAGAGTGCAAGTGAGCTTGGCCACCCTTTTTCCCCATCACCCTGGAAGTCTGAGTAACAAACATTACCCAGCGCCAATGTGACTGCTGCCCGGAAACTCTCTGAAGAATCTGCCTGCTTTGAATCCTAACAAGAAAAACCAAAAGACTCCCGCTCAGACTCCAGGGGAAGATGAATAACATAAATGGCCTTCTCCCCTGGAAAAAAAATCTAATTATATGTGTATAGATTTTTTTAAAGGTTGGCACTGAATACTCAGAAATATATTAAAATCATATTTACCTTCAATAGGAAAATTGAAAGGGAAATGGTATTCTGAGACAAAAGGCCAACTTTGAAACTCAGGAGATGGTGACAGTTACAAAATGCAGGCATGTGTTGAAAGTGTATCCATAAAAGGCTGACAGCCTCATCCTTCCCAGCTGGGCACAGAAGCTCTGAAGCTCAGCACCTGCATCCTTTCTCTGCTCTTTGCTTAGTGTCTTCTCACCAAGTGGATGCTCATTTTTATCACCAGGAGCTTGATATAAAATTTTTTCCAACGTGAGGCTTTTGTGTTGTTAGTTGTGGCTATGAACTTGCTATAAGTCTGTACTAAAGACCTCAACAATTGCTAATACATATTACTAATAAAATTAATATAAGTAATAATATATCAAATGTCAATATAGCTGAGAATATAAACCTTGGATTCAGAAAGGCTTGGTTTCAAAATCCTGATTCCATTATTACTAGTGGTATGCAAATTATGTAAAATCTTTCAGCCTCAATTTTGTATCCATGAAATGGAATAGTAATACCTGTCATTCAAATTCCACACAAAGGGAGGTTTGAACTTGATATGAAAATGTACGTATAAATCACACATGGGCTCAGTGAATTATCACTATTGGCAGTGTCACAAATCTGTAGCTATTGTTTAATATCCAGACTAAGATGATAAGGAAAATATATTCAAACTAGAATGGTTTCTTGTTCTGTATTCTGAACAAATCTGTTATATTCATTCTATCAAAACCCCAAATTAGTTGCATATTTTAAATTTGCTTGTAAATATTGTCACATTGTTATTTGGATAATTTAAAAGGAAAATAGTGTCTTAAGTAATATCAGAGATTCCACTTATAACCATGCCTTGCTTCAGTGCCTTCTCTGGTTCCATACGATTTTCAAAATGTGGCACAAAAGTAGTAATATCTACAAATATTTGGTGTCCACAAATATCTTGTACCTTATCTCATTCTTGTTCATACTGTATGTCCATTGAAGGCATGCATTACTTTTAATCAATGAAAAAGTTAGTAATTCAAGTCCTAACTCTATAGAACTTCTAAATCTAGGTCCCAGCAATGCAGTCATCAGACTGAAATATTGAAGTCATAAAGGCAAGAAGACATTTTGCCACAAACTATAAATACAAATATCTTGATTGTGCCAACTTCCCATCTTAAGTTGCTGCGAAGCTGGACTCCACATCTTAGAAGACTTAGACTCTACATCTACACAGGCAGGGGGAAAAAAGGTTCATTAACAAGTAAAAGGACATGCAATTGGTAATCACAAGATACTGAAATAAAAATTTTGATGCCTATATTTTGATACCTGTTCTTGCCATGCAACAAATTATGCTAAAATTTAGCAGCTTAAAACAACAAACATATTATCTCACCTGAGAGCAGACTGAGTGGGTGGTTCTGACTCAAAGGCTCTGTTGAGGTCAAGTTCAACCATTGAGCAGGGCCGTAGTCTCATCTGAAGGCTTGACTGGGAGATCTGCTTCCAAACTCATCCATGTAGTTGTGGGTTCTCACTGGTTGTTAGGAGGGATTTCAGTTTTCTGCTTTGTGGGCTTCTCCATAGGAGACCTAAATGTCTTCATGACATGGTAGCAGAGTTCTCTAGTTTCTTGTGGGTTAGTGGCCTGGGAGCTTCTGTTTCTTGGCTTGTGAGGTCTCCATAGGCAGTTTACAACATGGCAACTGGCTTCCCCTATAGCAAACAAAGAGAAAGGAGGGAGAAAGGGAGGAAGGGAGAAAATGAGCCTGAAGCCACAGTCCTACCTAAGCTAATGTAGGATTGTGACATGCCACCACTTCCATGTATTCTATTGATCACAGAAACAACCCTGGAGCCAACATGAAAGGGAACGACACAGGATGTGAAACTTCTTGGGACATGGGATTGTTGTGAGCCATCTTGAAGTCTGGCTGCCCCAACATTCTTGGTGGTTAATAGCAGAATGGGCCTCTTCCCTGAAGACTGATACGGTGCTGTGGGTTTTCTCTGGTTCCAGGAAGGCAGTCACGTTCATGGTTTAGGTGAGAGTTTTAGAGCAAAATCAAATGGAAAGATTTATGCAGACATTTAGATATGAAGTCACTTATGTAAATACATATTATAGTTACATTTGTACAAAGAAAGCAGATTTTTTTCCTCTAACTTTTCCACATGGATGAAAGAAATTGTAATTTAGAAAAATCTACCTTCATCCTTTGGTTTTTCTAAATGAAATAAAAGAAAAGATGATTTGGAAAACTCTACTTTCACCCAGTTACTGCAGTATGCCCCAAATGTTTAGTTTGTGAGCAAATCTAGCCAGGTAATAAATAGTCCAGAAAAATACCTTTGATCATAAAATTATAGAGCTGGAAACTACCTAGAGCCATGCCTTCCATTTTCCAGATGAAGAAAGGGAATCCTGATGGGTAACTGCCTTCCCAAGGGAACACTGAGATATGGTGGAGTTTGCAATGAAACTCCCAAATGGACAATATTCATAGTTATGCCTTACTCTGAGACAGCTCAGGATGAGAATTTGCCAGTACAAGTCTTACATTTTAATTCATTCAACACTTAAAGAGAGGTGTCTTCTGTGCCAAGGAAGGGGAAATAAGGTAGGACTTGGTGTGGGTCTCCCGGGAGCTCCTAAAGTGGAATGTCAGACCATTGTGCAAGTGGAACCCACGCATCTGTGGGTAACTGTTGGAACTGAGGGTGTCTGGAGTGTGGTCATTTGTGCTTTGTGGAGTATCTGAGCAAGTAGGGAATAAATTACTAGGCTATTGTTGACATCTTCTAAATTGTTCGTCAGAGGGAATAACTTTTAGAGTACACCTAGGAAATACTGCAAGCCTGGAGAATATTGACTCCTTGCTGGAACTTAAATATTTGAATTCCAAATTATTAATGATACTTAAAACCAAAATAACCTGGCAGTTTCCAAACTTTTGCTATCACCTATATACTCAAATTCACTCATTAAGTGAAGAATCGCTACCTACCATGGGTCAGGCCCTGTGCTAGCTGCTAGTGATGGAGCAATAACTCAGATGTGTCCCCACCCTTG
>JAJEJO010000478.1:0-156188 GCA_020662805.1 Glaucomys volans
CTCCCTCCTCTACTCTATCAAACTTCCTTTCTTCTACATGTACATAGAAGTGGAGCTCCCTTTGGTATCATTATACATGAATATAACACAATTTTGTTAAATCCCTTCCATTTATCTTCCCCTTTCCCTTCATGCCTCTCTCATTTGCCTACATCTACTCCTCTGATCTTCACTGTATCTTTATGATATCCAATCCCCTCCCCCATTTCTTCTTTCTCTTTTTGTTCTAGCTTCCACCTATGAGAGAAAACATTCCATCTTGGATTGTCTGAGCTTGGCTTGTTTCACTTAGCATGATTTTTTTCCTCTTTCCATTCATTTACCAGCAAATGCCATTATTTCATTCTTCTTTTTGGCTGAGCAAAACTCCATTGTGTATATAGACCACACTTTCTTAATTCACTCATCTATTGACAGGCTTCTGGCTTGCTTCCATAATTTGGTGATGGTGAATTGTGCTGTCATAGACATTGTCATGGCTGTATTGCTGTATTATGTTGTTTTAGTTATTTTGGATAAATACTGAGGAGTGGGATAGCTGGGTCTTATGGTGGTTTCATTCCTAGTTTCTTGAGGAATCTGCACACTGCTTTTCCAGAGTGTTTGCTCTAATTTACAGCCCCACCACCAATGCACAGTACATCTTTTCCCCCACATCCTCGCCAGCATTTATTATTATTTGTGTTCTTGATCATTGTCATTCTAACTGGAGTGAGAAGAAATCTTAGTGTAATTTTGATTTGCATTCCCTAAGGGCTAGAGATGCTGAATATTTTTTTCATATATTTCTTGGCCATTTGTGTTTCTTCTTTTGAGAAGTTTCTGTTTAGTTCTTCTGCCCATTTATTGATTGAGTATTTGGAGGTTTTTTTTGGCATTGAGTATTTTGAGTTCTTTATATATTCTGGATATTAGTCCTCTGTCAGAGATGTAGCTAGCAAAGATTTTCTCCAATTCCGTGGGCTCTCTCTTCATGCTCTTAATTATTTCCTTTGCTGTGCAGAAGCTTTTTAGTTTGATGATATCCCACTTGTTGATTCTTGATTTTATTTCTTGAGCTTTAGGAGTCTTGTTGAAGTTGGTGCCTGCACCTATATGATGCGTGTAGACCATATTTTTTTTCTGCAATTGCAAGATTTCTGGTCTAATTCCTAAGTCTTTGATCCATTTCAGTTGGAGTTTTGTGCAGGGTGAGAGATAGGATCTAATTTCATTTTTCTACATATAGCTATCCAGTTTTCCCAGCACCATTTATTAAAAAGGCCATCTTTTCTTCAAAATATATATTTGGCAAGAATCAGATGGCTGTAAGTAAGAGAGTCTGTCTCTGTGTTGTCTCTTCTGTTCCATTGATCTTCATGTCTGTTTTGATGCCAGTGCCATGCTGTTTTTATTACTACTGCTCTCTAGTATAATTTGAAGTCAGGTATTGTGATGTCCCCTGCAATACTTTCCTTGCTCAGAATTGCTTTGGCCAATCTAAACCTCTTATTCTTCCAATCAAATTTTAGAACTGTTTTTTCTAGCTCTGTGAAGAATGTCATTGGTATTTTGATGGGGAGTGTAGTGAATGTTTATATTACTTTTGGTAGTGTGGTCATTTGGACTGTATTAATTCTGCCTATCCAAGAACATGGAAGGTCTTCCCATTTCTGAGGTCGTCTTCAATTTATTTTTTCAGTGTTCTACAGTTTTCATAGTACAGATCTTTCACTCCCTGGTTAGATTAATTCCCCAATTTTTTTTATTTATATTTTGAGGCTCTTTTGAAGGGGGTAGTTTTTCTGATTTCTTTCTCATATGCTGGCAGTTGTTCTGTTATAAAGAGCTGCATTTGGAGGGAAAGGGACACACCCCTTCAAGATTGGGATTTGGAAGGTACAAGTCTGAGATGGGAGGCTCTAGAAGGGAAGGTGCCCAGCTTACAGGTGCCCAGTGGGGTTGACAAGAATCCAAGTGGGGACTGAGGCAGGAAAGGGGTGACAGGGTGCCTAGGTGTCAGCTTAGGTTTGTTTTCAGGTGCCTGAAAACACACCTGAGCACAATCAGAAGAGTGAGGTGGGAGCAGTTTCAACCCTGTTTGTTGGTGCAAATAAGCTTCAACTTGTTGGTGCAATTCCTTATTCTAAGTTACATATTCATTCATCTTCAGCAGGTTTAAGAGTCTTCCTAATTTCAGAAGATATAATGGTAATGTAGATCCAGAATTCCCTATGTTCGGTTCCAAAATTCAAAAATAAACAGGTGTGGTTTTTTTGGCTTTTTTTTTTTTTTTAACAATCCACTTGTTAGAAAAACTTTATCAACTCTGAAATGAGGCTAATCATGGCCCTCATTTATCCCACTTACTGCAATACTAATATCTTTTGCTACAGAAATATTAATGTCTTTGTGGATTGTAGGTCCAGACCCCACTGGAAATTTCATAATATACAGCATATTCACTGTGGTAATCTTCTAAAACCTAAAAAATTCTGAATTCTGGAAACACATATGGTCTCAAGGGTCTCGAATAAGTGATTGCAAACCTTATGATGTCAGTGACCTCTTTCGAAGTTTACTTAAAAGCTAAGTTTTACACTTCACACACATGAGGGTGGTTATTATTTAAAACACCAGACAAAAAAACTCTCAAGAGTTGCCAAGGATGTGGAGAAACCAGAACCTGGTGTGCGGCTGCTGGAAATGTAAAATGGCGCAGCCTCTGTGGCAACCAGCATGCTGGTTCCTCAATATACTAAAAATAGAACTACCTTAGGAGGTAGTGACTCCACCTGTAGCCAGAAGGGACTGAAGCAGATGTTTGGACACCTTTGTTCACAGTGGAATTACTCGTAATAGCCCAAAAGTGCCAACATCCCAAGAGTTCCTTGATGGATGAATGGCTACAATAGAAATGTGGTATTTACATACAGTGGGAATATTATTCAGCCTTAAGAAGGAAGGAAACACTCATGTGTGGTATGGCATGAATAAATCTTGAGGATGTTGTGCTAAATGAAATAAACCAGACACAAAAAGACGAATATTATATGGTTCTGCCTCTATGAGATACCTAGAATAGTCAGACTTGTAGAGATAGAGAGTAGCCCTGTGAATGTCAGGGCCTGGGGCAGAAGGTGGGAAATTCATGTTCACTGGGTACAGAGTTTGGTGTGGGAAGAGGAAAAGGATGGAGAACGGTGGGAGCTGCACAATGTGAACAGGAAAATTTTATGTTTGGAGCACTTTACCACATTTTTAAAAAAACTAAGATTTAAGTATAACTTTTTAAAAGTTCTTGATATACAGTACTTTTTTCCTTTGTGCAGTTTTCCTGGCTGGAAACTGGAATCACTCCAAGCACACTGTGACCTTTTGCTTTAAATGGCTTTCCAAATTCTGGAAGATTGTGAAGCTAGGTAGTCCAGGAGCTGTGACACCAAGTTGTGGTCAAAGTCTCACCAACTGTGACCTGGGACACCTGAGATCTCTTTAGGACAGATCTCTCTGGGCAGTGTGACCATGGGCAAGTCACCAAGTCACTTAACTTTATTCTTCACTATGCTGATCTAATGTATGCTTATGGGAATTAAGTGGTTAACCTGGCTCCTTCAATGCCAAATTGGGTCCTTAGGAGTGGCTGACAGCAGCAGCATTCGGGGTTTTAAAGCCTGAATTCACGTACAGAAGAATGATTTGCTGTGGCTATTTTCCAGCTGGAGCATGGGAGGCAGGAAATGGCTTGGGAACTCTGCTGCAGAACACACAGCTCCGTGGCTGCTACAGTGAGCAGAAGCTAAATTCTTTGACTTGGCTGCTTAACTCATTGGCAGGAGTTCCCCAAACCCATCATTTCTTGGTAGAACCAAAATCAGCCAACTACAGAGCAGACAGAAAAAAGACCCATGAGCCAGTTTTCAGGGTGCCTAGCTGTGACCCAGCCACAGGCTCCCCTCCTCCTGTTTGTAGACCATTGAGTCCAACATCTTTTACCACTTGCAGGAGGTTCATGCAACTTCTCCCCACCCCGGACAGTCAGGAAGACTCCATGGATTCTTCCCTCCCCAGATATGCCAGGGGAAGGGAAGTAAGCATTTTAGAACACCAGGTTTGACAGTCGCCAGTTCTTTTCTTACACAGAATTCCCACCTTCCCAACGTGTTTGCCTGGCTGGGCATGTATTGAATATTTTGCAGTTTAAAATACAGCTAGAGTGCTTTGAGACATACTGTGCCATCAGACTAAAACAATATTGTCCTGCCAGACCTGCCGAGTCACTGTCTTGACAGATTTCTCATCACCATGCATCATTTCGCCTTCCTTCCATCTGTTCCGACTTATCCAGTCAGAACTTGCTATTTTCCTTGGTTAGTCAGTCCACACAGTGGCTGGTGAGAGTGACTGATCTCTTTTCTAGATTTCTCTGCTTTTCCTGCATCTTACAATTTACTGTGTGTACTTCCTGGCCTCACGAAGGATTTCCTTGGGGACACACTATTTCTGTGAGGATCAGGTACCTAAAAATACAGTAGAGGCTCTCGACAAAAGCCACATCTCCAATGGGTCCAATTAATCCTCGTCTCTCAGCCAACTCCTGGATCGCCTCCTCCCAGAAGGCATTTGAAGGAAAGGACACATTGACAGCTGAACCCTGGCTTGCAGGAAGCAAAATCTAAAGTCGTTTTGCCAGTTTCATGGGGGAGAGGGAGGAGTCTGGAAACAATTGACTCAAAGACCCTGAAGACCCTCAGCTCATTTATATCCTATCAGATAACCCAGGTGTCTATGGGGCATCACCCCCAGACTGGTTTGCATTTTTCCACCTCCTGTCTCCCATATTCTCCTTTCCTTTTTAATCCCTATGAGTTTAGGAAAAGAGTCCCAGTGAAGAGAAAACAATCCTACAGGAAGCTTTAGATGCTGTAGTTTAATATGGCATGTCCAGAAACAGCAAGAATCTGTCTATGAGCAAACAGGAAAGAGCCTTTGTGGATGTCATTGATACTCAGTGTTTCCTTCTGCCACTCCCTGACAGAGTTCTAACCTGTAGCTGCTGACCATATAAAAGTTTTATTTCCTTCTAAGCCTGTGCTTTCCTGCCTCTCATCTAATCATTCTTCTCTAGCTCCTGAACAGACAGCTCATTCTGGCCATCGGCTGCCCAGAATGCCCTTCTCAGGCATGACTGATGACTGCAAATGTCCTTCTAGGGTCTCTAGATTCAGCCAGAACTTTAGGAGGCCTAGATTTGTAACCTGCACCACAAGTCTTTAATTTTTTTCTCTTTGGCCTTCTGGATTATTATTGATTTTCCTCTGTAACTTACTAGCTTCCTTTCAGTTCCTATTTGTCTGTGCTGAGTCAGAGTGCTCCTGTGACTTCTCCTGTTTCCCCCCGAGACGTTGCTTAGGTCAGTGGAAAATGGGAGACGTAGAAGTCACATCTGCAAACTCGCTTTCCTGCTGGTCACTGAAGATGCATCCTAGACTGCCTTTCTCAGGTGACAAAGGATGCTGTGAATTCTGAGGAAAATTCTGAATTACTTCTTCTGATAAGTGGGATGTGATTATGAGTCCTAACTGCTAGAAAATAAATCGTTTGCATGCTCCAAGATCCATGTGGTGAATCCTGAATCTCCAGTGGGGTGGTATTTTGTTGGCCTTTGGAAGATAATTAGGGTTGGGTGAGGTCATGAGTTTGAAGGCCCTGTGATGGGATTAGTGTCTTTAGAAGAGAAAGAGGCAAGAACTCTCTCTTTCTACCTTGTGAATATAGGGGAAGAAGGTGGCCATCTACAGGATGTTCAGGAAGCAGTCCTACACCCAAACCCAACCTTGCTGGTACCCAGTTCTTAACCTTCCTAGTTTCTGGAACTGTGGGAAGTGAATTTCCAGTGTTTAAGCCTCTATATCTATGGTATTTTTGTTATAGCATCTAGAGCTGACTAAGATACTCATTGAATCAATGATTCAATGAGTCCTTGACCAAGGATTCAGGAATCAAAATAGTTATTCCTGCCAGTCATCACAATGGCACCATTTGAGACCAGAGGTTTGTATGGTCTATACTCTCCATTGTGAAGTTCTGCTCTATTTCTAACTTAAAATTCTCTGTTGATGCATTTGTGAAGCCTAAGCAATTTTCAGTCAAGATGATGTCAACCTTGCTTCTATCTAGTGGGTGACATAGAACTGAATTATGTGACCTCCCTGCCTATATTGCTGTTGTTTTTAATTTAAGAGAAGTCCAAAGGAGACATCGAGAGTATCTGTGGAGGCAAAGGGAAAATGGAAAATCCTGATATCCTCCTTGAGGCTTGTATGAAAACTGAGAAAGGGAATAACTTACTTGTTGATAGGAGCTGAGGGCAGTGCTGCCAAATGAAACACAGGGCTGCCAGTTAAATTTGAATTTCATGTGCACAATGGGTTCTTTTTTTTGGGGGGGTAAGTGTATTCCATTTGTCATGCAGTATTTTAAAGTGCCAGTTCTGGCAATTCTACCTTGTTACTCAAAGTGTGGTCCATGGACCAGCAATAAGTGCATCACCTGGGAGTTTGTTGGAAATGCAGATTTTTTCTCAGGTTTCACCTCCAATTTACTGTCTTAGTTCAGGCTTCTATAACAAAAATACCATCAACTAGATGCTTAAACACAACACACTTATTTCTCTTGGTTCTGGGGGCTGGGGGCAGTCAAGATTTAAGGGGTTGGCAGATTCCATGGCTAGTGCTGTCTCTCTTCCTGGTTTTTGCAGATGGCAACCTTCTTGTTCTGTCTTCATGGGGGATGGGGAGGGGAGATATCATCTCTCTCTTTTTTATAAAGGCACCAATTCCATAGAAAAGGCTTTCCTTCTCATGACCCGATAAACTCCCAAAGCACCCATCTCCAAATACCATCACACTAGGGGTTAGGATTTCAACATAAGATTTTTAAGGGGACACAACATTTGTCTTTCAACAAATACTCACTGAATCGGAATCTGCATTTTAAGCAAGATTTCCAAGAGTTGAGCCTGTACACCAAAGTTTGAGCAGCATTGTTCCAGAATTTACAAACTATTTTCAGTCACCCTATGATTTCAGCCTCACCACATCTGTGTGCTTCCTGTTCTATTTCAAGTCATCCTCAATTTCAACAGGCGCCATTAATTTAATCATAGCTTTTTGGGAAAAATAAGATGATCAGTAGAGTAAATGGACATATCCACTGTAGGAGTTATTTTGATTTTAGGAACATTAACATCTGCAATAGGCATGTTTCTGAATCAAGGAAGTATGGGATGGAGCCAGGGAGGAGGATGCAGAAAATAATTGGGAAAAATATGGGTGATGGAAGACAAGACTGATCAAATACTTACAACGAAAGGGCTGCAGGAGTGGGTGCAAATGGAGAATGTACCTGAGAGTCTGACCGATGAACCATAAAGACAGGGAGACCGTCTGGTTCACAGGAAACCTCAGCACCCAGTTTTGGTGTATAAACTCCAGGCATGACACCCCATCAATCCTTATAGGCAACTCTGTTCCATATCCATTAACATGTGTTGATAGATTTTTTTTAAAGTTTCTATTTCTTTTATTTAACATAGCTGATGAGAATAATCTTTCTTTCTTCATTTTTCTCTGTTTTACAACTATTCATAAACATTCAAACATGTCTATCATTTCAAAATCTATACTTCAAAAGTAGGGGGAAACGTAATGATCTGCATTACAATGGATTCTTTGTTATTATCTTTTAATTGACGCATAACAATTATGCAATCCTTACGGGGTCCCATGTGATGTTTTGATACATATATATATTTCATAATGTTCAAATCAGGGTAAGCATATCTATCTCCTCAAATGTTTATCATTTCTCTGTGGTGAAAGCATTTAAAATTCTTTCTTTTAGCTTTTTTGAAATATAATACATTTTTGGTATTTACAGTCATCCTCTTGTGCAAGAGCATATCCGAACCTATTTCTCCTAACAGTAACTTAGTACCTATTGATTAACCTCTCATAATCAGATGAACTTCACCTTTCAAAATAGTTCAGAAGGATTTCTTTAATTTAGAAACTTATCGCCTGTGTTTCCAGATCAATTAATATTTGCATGAGAAGAAAACTTCAGCTACATTTAATTCAGTATCTTTATTGGCTATTTACTCTGCTAGTCAATATAAATTGTAATATTAAGACTTCCTTCCAACAGAGGAATAAAAATAGGAACTAAAAGGAAGCATGAAATTGTAATTTTTCCATGGGAACACAATTTGAGCCACAAATATCTGATGGCCTCATATTTTTAAATAATGTACTTATTGCACTATGAAAGGTTCACTGCATTGGGTTAAATTCTGGACTATTTCTGCAAGTGACTTTATTGCATTAAACTTTGGTCATTTCCTCCACTGTATAAAATCTTCCAACGCTTCCTGTTGGTCACAGGATAAAATTCAAATGTGGCTCCTGAGTACTGATTCAAGCCTTTCTACACCTATGTGGTCTTCTAAACCTGCAATTCAGTGGTATGGTGCTGAAGTTCCTGGACCCCTGGTTGCTGTGCCTTTTCATGCACCAACCTCATTACCATTTTATAATCTGTAGGGTCTCACTTCATAAGTTTGCTGATGGACTGAGGAACTGAAAGAATGATGCAGACCCACTCAGTCTTTTCTAGAGTGAAAGATCCATTTAATTTGTTCCCTTAACCTGGGGTGGGGGTATTTAATGGCTGTTTGTTTAAGAGGTAAGGTATTGCCATCAAAAGGACCCTAGGCAGGTGTGTGGGAGGTGCCCAGCCTCTGTCTGCCTTTTTAACGAGGTGCACATGACCTAGTTATTTACCTGGTCTGGGCAGTGGGGAGCTTGGCTAATCATCCTGATCTCCTGTAGTTCTTCTTCAATGGTCTTTTGTTCCCATCCATTCTCTTGGTGGTGTTTAGTCACTCCCACTACTCACAATCATGACCACTGCTCTTATTTCCTTTTGTAAGAAATCACATATGTGCTAAGATCCAGCAACCTGCATGACTCTCTGCGTGAATGCAGTTCAAAACACAGGCTTCATTTGAGCCAGAGCTGAAAGGTAAACTCAGAGGGGCAACAGAGCTGCAGGAAAAATCCAGCACTTGTTCATCAGGCCACCTGCTCATCCTTTCTGGTCTTTCTGTACAGCCACTGGGAGAAGACACAGTCAGAGCCATGCAGTCACAGCTGGATTTGCTGGCTAAAGGGCTGCTTCTTAAAAGGTCAGACACTACCAAACTCAATTTTTTTTTTTTTTTGCGGTGCTGGGGATTGAACCCAGGGCCTTGATGCTTGCAAGGCAGGCACTCTACCAACTGAGCTACATCCCCAGCCCCTACAATACTCAATATTTTTGAATGACATTTCTTAATATTGAAAATTTCCTTCTGTACTCCAGTGATTTGGATAGTGATATTTTGGGCAACCTGAAATGGTTACAGCTGTTTCTGTAGATGTTGTGGTTTCACCTAGCTCACTAAGCTTTTCCTTGTGTGGTTAATAACACCATTCCCAACAGATGCTAGAAAGCACCATGTGGCAGTGTAGGAAGTAATACCTGCTGTCGCCTTCCTTGCACTCTGGCTTACCTTCCACAGATTCTCCCAAATGTACTTTCTCATTCCCTTAGGATCCCAGCGGCTTCCAACATTTGAAACTGCCCAACAGGCCCCAGAATAGAGTCCCCTCTTAGCTTCTCCACCCGCTGTTCAACTCCCAAAGATTTCTCAAGTACAATTTGCCAGCTGCTTCATCCACCTGCTGCCCCATGATGGGGGCTCTGGCGGACCCCTCTCCTCGTGTCTTGTCTGCCACTCCCAGTCAGTTCCCCCATCCAACTTCTCCACCCTATGAGAACCCAGGCCAAGCTCATTCCTGAATTGAATCAACAAATTCAGCAATTCCTTATGAAGTGGCCATAGCAATGGTTAGCAGAGCAGGAAGATGAAAACAGAACCATCTCTTACTAGGAGGTGGCGGGGGACTGGAGGGAACTGCCTAAGACATGGGGCCTATTAAATCTTTTCCCCAGTTATCCCTCAGCCATTTGTTAAAAACCTTTTCAATAAACACTTGGATTTATTTTTCTCCAAGGGTGCAAAAATAAATAAATAAAAGTTAAAGTTGAATTTCATTTCCTGTTTAACTTCTGATGGGGGCGGGGCGGAGAGTAAAAATGGCCCTGTAAATTTAACTATGGATAAAAATAGCTCTGCTATCTTTCAGTCATTAAGTGAACACAAAAGGGCTCTTTGTGATCTCAGGCTATGTGTAACCTGGCACCTGTCACCATCCTCTGTCCTCATCCTGAGGCGAGGCCAGGCATCCAGAGCAAGGATTCCAAGCTTAATGGCACCTTGAGAGTAAGTGCTCCCAGGTGCCCATCAAACCTGTCATTCTCAACAGCCGTCGCTGAGTGACAGTGTCCCTCCGCCCTCCACTGCTTTTTGTATAAACAGGTCTGCGGAGTTGTGCCAGGAGTCTTCCCCGGGTGGGGTGTCTGTGCCCAGTCGGGCGTCGAGTGGCCTCACCTGGCTTTGCTGTGGCCGTTCCAGCACTCCTCCTCATTGGAAGTGCCCGCCGTCACGCGCTCGTCCTTGCAGATGGCGTAGGGTAACGCCGACCAGACCTTTTTAGAGAGCTTCAATTTCTCTTTTATATCTGTGACCTGATCAAGAAACCAAGGAAAGCCAGTGAATGTCCTTCTCAGGCTTTGCCCATTCCGGACCCAAGGATGTAATGCAGGTGAAGGTCACAGAACTAGCATTTTGAAGAGGGAGACACCTCAAGCTGCAGGGTTCATTGCCCTGGAAAGTGCCCCACCCCACCTTCCTTCAACTCCTGGCACAGGGTTCTCAGGTAACTGACTCTTTCCCCTCTTTTCTGACCTTTCATCCTTTGAGTAGGAACCTTGGGAAGCATCTCACCCAGCTCCAGGTCCCTCACCCCTGCCCAGAGTCCCTGTTGCGAACATCCCAAGTATAAGCTTTAGAATTCATTTGCCTGGATGTCAGGTACACGCTCCAAAACAGGGCACCAAGAGACAAGCCACTTTTCCCAATGGACTACTTGTTTCTGCAAGAAGTAAATACTGTCAAGAATTCAGCTGCCGGTAACCTCTGTTCTAGTGCACTGACAGGCGCAGGGAGCTTGCACTTGCAGGGTGCACAGCAAACCAAACCCACTTCAAAGTCTCCAGCACAGAAGAGAAAGTCATTGTAAACACCAGTGAGTGTGCAGTGCACAGCCCTGAAGATGGGCGGCAGAAGGATCTCAGTACCGACATCTTGGGTGATTTTGGGCTCAGTACTGACTTGTGGAAAGTGAGACAGGCATCAATGCCATTTGAGTTCCATAGTGAACATCTAGGTTCACACAGCCAGAATTCTGATTTCCTGCTCTGTCTGGGAAAGTCCGTGGAGGGATACAACGCACCAGTTATGGGTTGAATTATGTCCCACAAATTGATATTCTTGGACCCAAAGACCTCAGAATGTGAGCTGATTTTGAGACAGGGTCTTTAGAGAGGTAAAGAAGTGAAAGTTAATCATTAGGGTGGACCCTAACTCAATATGGTGTCTTCACCCAAAGGGGAAATCTGGACACAGAGATGTTCATACAGAGAGGGTGATGGGAAGACATGGGAAGAAGGTGGCCATTTACCAGCCAAGGAGAGTGGCCTGGAACAGACCCTTCTCTCACAACCCTCAGAAGGAACTACCCTGCTGACACCTTCATTTCAGACTGCTATCCCCCAGAGCTGCGAGGCAATAAATTTCTGACATTTCAAGTCACCCAGTTTGTGGTCCTGTTAGGGCATCCCTGGAAAACTCATACAGATGCAGAGAACTGGGTAAACACTTGATGAGCTTATTTACACAATCCCAAAGCACCTCCCACAGAGTACATATTAACTGCAAAGGGAAAACCAGTGATTTTACAGCGCAAAAACTTGGCAGGCTCCACCTTCACCCAGTGATCAAAGTAATGGGACAAATTGATATCATGTACCACCTGATGTGATGTGCCAAGAACGACATCACTTAGGCAGCCAGAATTCACATCAGACAAACTCAGACTGAGGGACACTGTAAAGAACAGCCAGACTCTATTCCAAAATGCCAGTCACAAAGGTCAAAAGAAAGACTGAAGAAAGAGCTCTTTCAAGAACAAGAGCCATGTTGTCCAAATGTGGCTCACAATCCTGGATTGGAACACTGCATCAGAAAACGATGGTCATCACGGACATTAATGAGATAGTAGGCAAATTTGTATACTGACTCTCAGATAATAATATTGTTAATATTATTGTTCAATTTAATAATACTGTTAAATTTCCCAACTCTAAGATCATACTGGGTAATACAGGAAAATGTTGTGTTCTTGGGAGATACATGTAGGAGTATTTAGAGTTAAAAGGGCATGATTTTCACAACTTGCTTTATAATGGTTCAATAATAATAAGTACATATATGTATAGAAAAGACAGAGAAAGTAAATGGGGCAAATTTACTCAATCAGTTTAATCAATTAATAATTGATTAACCCAGATGAAGATTCCATAATGCAATTTAGTCTTAAAATGCAAGTTTTAGTAAGTTTGAATTTCTTTCAAAACTGAAAATGTTTTTTTTAAAAATGCCTGCATTTTATTTGTTCTTCATGGTGTCTACTTTGGGGTCCCTAACCTCTAATAAGGGTCACCATCCCAAACCACTCATTTTCACTCTTTTTAACATAAACCCCTGGGGGAAAAATAGGTATTACAGGTTTATTTGTTGTTCAGAAAACTGTCACCAACTTTGGGACTGAAATACTGTCAGTTTTATTCTATGTCATAATAAAGCCAGTAAGAATGAACATTCTCTTTTTTGCTTATTCCACATTTAAAATCCCACCTTCATGCTGTGGGATCTAAACCAGATATATGGACACTGAGACTCTGAGACAGAATATGACTGCCTGCTGTCTGTCCCCAGGCATCTCCTCTTTTCATAGTGTAAAATTTCACTGTGACTATTGTGCTGCTCATTCTTTAAATCAAGCATTGTCTCCTTCAAGATGCATCCCCTGGCACCCAGCTAGATTTACTCAACTTCCTGCACTGCACGGGGCCCTGATGATGAATCCAGGTACCCGTCTCTCCAAACTGATGGTTGCCTAACTTTGCCAATTCTCTCTTAGACTGGTGCTTCTTGATAGTAGAGATTAAGGTTGGGATTTGTCTTATACTCAGTGCCTAGCAAAGGGTCAAGTAACCAACCATCCCAGTTTGTCTGGGACTTGGGGAATTCTAACTGCTGAATTTTCAGTGCTAAAACTGGCAAGTCAACTGTCACATGCGTCTCAGCACACAGTAGGTGTTTGTCACATGTGTCTCAGCACACAGTAGGTGCTTAAAAATGTCAACTGAGGTAATGGGTTTAATTGTCCCCTTCTGTTACAAGGTCATAGACAATATCAGAGCTGGGGATCACAATAAATAACGTGTGTTCTTCATTCCAGAAGGGTTGGAAGGAGACTGGGAGCTATACCTGGCCATGTGGGGAGCCTCTTGTGAGAACAGAACAGTGGTCCTCCGTGATTGTTCACTGCAGCACATTTTCGAATCACGGCATGTTCGCTCTGGCATTTTGGAAGCTGTGCGTTTTCATTGTGCAATTGATAACAGCAAAGGAGCGGTGAGAAATGTAAATGCTGTTTTAACATTCTGCAGGGAAACTGGCCAATTCACCTCCAGACTGTGATGCTGAGGCAGAAAGCTGAACAAATGGACGCTATTAGCCACTGCAACAGAACATGCCTTTGATTTCCAAGTATGTTTGAATGATTGCAGGTTATTTTTCAGTATCAGGAAAGTTTTTTGATCTTTGCATTGTTAGGGATATTTTCTCATTTTACTTTTTTTTTTTAATTTCTGCATAATATATGTCACTGCTTTACTGTAGCTCCAGACCTGAGTTTTGTTGTGGTTTTGGTTTTGTTGTGAGCTGAGCTTTAGGTTCACCAGCACTCTTGGTACAACTACATTGCTGACAATGACAATGAGCCCTAATTCATTGATGACACAAATGCAACGGAGACAAACAGGATCAAATACAAAATGTATAATAATGGTTTTTGTCTGCTTTCCAAATGAACTTTTCTAAGATAACCCAACTTTCAACTGTACTTGCTAGTGTTATTTACTATTGGTCCAACAGCCCATGAGCAATGCTATTGTACACTTAGGTGTTAATTTTTTTCACCTATGTTATTGAATTTGATCCAGATATATACTGTTGGGGTTTGCAGGGAAAACCTGAGCCCTCATTTAGGATTTATGTGGAGTTTATTCTGATTTCAGACAATTTCAGCTACTGACTTCAGTAGAGATATACTCTCAGTTCAAACCCTATCGGAAAGGTTCATGAAAACACTCTCTGGGAAGGCATAATCCTCCACACTGTACCTAACCCTGCGCCCTGTACAATTAGACAAAGAGGGAAGAAGGTAAAAAGGCAGAGCGACTGCTAAAAACAGAGGTGAGCATAGTCAAAGAGCAACCAAGCACTCTAATCTTGCAGCTTCACATAAAAAATAATCGTGCCAAATGCTTTACTTGAATCTCATCAAATTTCTTACTTCCTTTCCAGTTTACAGGAAATACTAAGGATAGAGGAACAAATCAAATAACATCCTAAATAAATGATCAGACACACCAATGAATGAGACATTACATAAGACAACTGGCTGGATTCTTCAAAAGAGCCTAAGTAAATAAATAAATCAATAGAGGCAGGAAGACCATTCTGGCGAAAATAAACTAAAAACATAACAACCAAATGCCAAGCATAAGACCTTCACTGAATCCTGGATTTGCAGGCAGGCACACAGCTATGAGTTTTGAAATAACCAGGAGGTTCGGAATATAGAGCAGATAGCAGTTGACACTGCTGAATTACTGTTAATTTTCTTAAGCATGACCTTGATGTTCTGGTCATGTAAGAGATTGTCATTACTTTTAGGAGATTCATGCTGAGATATCTAGCAACAGAATGTCATCATGTCTTGCTTGAAAATACCAAACCCCTCAACTATTATCGAGTCTATGCAAGTGGTTTATGGATGTTCATTTTACTTATTTTTAAGCCACTTAGTATTGTTTGAAAAAGTTAAAAATAATGAAACTGAGAAAGAAATAAGATATCATTGTCAAGGCATGTGGCTTTTCAGAGTCTAGCTGGATCCGTGTAAGGCACAGGGCCATTGTTGACCACAGTGGGGCTGACCATGAGCTGTCAGTGAGCTGGGACACTCAGTCAATGTTCACACCTCTGTGCTGAAATACTGTCATTACACCCTCCATGCAACTGAGAAACAGGGGCTTAGGGAGGCTTAAAAACTTGTCACACATCTAGTGAATGGTGGAAATGAGATTCAAGTTCAAATGTAGACTTGGAAATTGTCATTCTTAATTACTAGACTTAATAATGTCATTGCTTATACTCCTGGTCTTCAGAGCAAGTGTGCTGGGCTGGTAGGTGAGGCTGGGTGTGGCTCTCTGGGGATGTGCGAGTGATTCAGTGTGACTCAGGATGAAAACACTGGAACTTCTATTTCTATTTCTAAAATATAAGAACACAAGAGGAATTAAACTTTATCAATATTTCATTGAGAGACGGATGCTTCAGTCAGTCCACATGGTGATGGCCATTTCTCAGTTATCCTACGGGAAGAGAAAGACTTTCACATTCCCACTTCCATTAGCTTGCTGCTGGAACATTGACATAGCATATATGTAGTTGAATGTGTTTGTAGATTAGATTGCCTAGTTTTAACTCACTCAATGGAAAATGACTTTTGAAGAAAACTTTTTATTCCTTTCATTTCAAACAATACAAGCACAAGTGGAGAATGAAATGTCAGGCAGAACACAGGAGCCCCCAGTCCCAGGTCTCCCATGGATGCCTGAAAGAACCCTATATAGACCATGTCTTTTCCTATACATACATGTCCATGTAAAGTTTAATTTATAAGGTAGGCCCCATAGGAGATTAGCAACAATAACTAATAGTAAAATAGAAACACTATAATAATATGCTGTAATTTAAGTTAGGTGAATGTGGTCTCTCTCTCTCAAGATACCCTACTATAGTGAGTTCACTTTTCTTCTGGGGTAATGTGAGATGGTGTAATACCTACAGGGTGGGATGAAGGGAGGGGAGGGATGTAGGCACCGTGACACAGCTTCAGGCTGCCACTGACCTCTCGAGGGTGCATCAGGCTGAATCCTGCTCCCTCTGGGTCATCCTGGGTCACCCAGCCTTTATGATGTGGGTAAGGTGGCATGTATAGAGTGGATATGCTGGACAAAGGCAAGGTTCACATCCTGGGGGCAGGGGTGGAGAGGACAGCGAGAGATTTCATCATGCTATGCAGAAAAATGTGCAATTGAAACTTTTGAAATGTTTATTTCCAGAACTTTCCTTGTAATATTTTTGAATCATGATTGATCCCAGGCAACTGAAACTGCAAAAGGAGAAATCATGAATAGCATATGTGTGTGTGTGGTGGGGAGACTATTGTATTTCTCTTACTCACTTAAAGATTTTTATTATTTTAATTGACACATTGTAATTGAACGTATTTATGGAGTACATGTGTGGTCTTGATATCTTGATAGACGTCATGTTCAAATCAACGTAAGCACACCTATCTCCTCAAACACTTATTATTACTTGTTGTTGAAAGCATTCAAAATTCTTCTAGCTTATTCTTGATACACCTGTGATGTTACAAAGTAAAAATAATAATGATTCTTTGTTTTATCTTAATCTCATCCTTCAAAAGTCTCTATTTTGCATGAACTTCACAAGGTACAGAATGTATTAGTTCAGCAGTGCTGATACATAATTCATGCATAAATAATTATAAGTATCCTGGGTGCCTGTGATCCTGAATATGTTGCTGCTAGAGGAAAATAGGGGCTCGCACAATATATTTTGAACAAGCAAAAATTCAGTAACTTGCAGTGAAATCAGTTTAATGAGAAAGGGAACTGTAATACAATTTAGAAAAAGTTCCAATACATTGGTTAAATAAGAAAAAGGTTGTTGCTGCTCATATGCATCTTTTATAAGTCAGGTTCATGCTGGACTTGAAATACAAAGATGAGTAGCAGGTGGCCGCTGCCCTCGCCGGGTGCCCATCAGTGGGGCCTGGTGGGGTGAACAGATACGGCTTCCATCTTCCATTTGCGGGGAAGCACAGGGCTATGGGCATACTGTATCAATTTGTCTGGAAATTTCCTTTCTGGGAAGCACCATATTCCCTTCCAAGCAAGTAAAGCTTTACTGAGGATATTTGTTCTTTGTGACTGCTAAAGTCTGTCATGGGAGTGATTAGGAGGCAGGATAATTAGTAATTCTGTCCAGAGGGATTCAAGACAAAATGTGCCTCATGTCCTCCCAAGTTTTCACCTCCAAGAACAGGACGAGTTTATCTGGGCAGAAGCTGTTGTTTTGAGCTGCTGCTCTGATCTTCAGCTGAGGATCAGCAGCCTGTTCCCCACTCCTGGGGGGTGTCTGCTCCACGGCCCAAGACTCGGCAAACAGTGCTTTGTGAGCAGCAGATGCTTAATAAATATTTGTTGAATGAATACTTACATGAGCAGCATTGCCAATTATCTGCTAAGGGAAGTAAGATTTAAAAAATTATCGATTTTCTGCCAGCTACCCCGTCCGGACTTTCCTTTGGAGAATAAGGAAGACATGGGTAAATTCAGTCAGGCCATTAGAAAAAAAAGTGTATTCCTTGACCTGACTACTCCCACAGCAAGAGGGATCTCAGGTGATGTCTTCCATGTCCTAATTAGGATTCTGGGTTCCTGTCACCCCAAATGTCATTCCAGGTGTCATTTACACAGGTATGAAGGAAGAGCTCAGAGACCTCAGAGGCAATCTTAGCGTGGGGGAGATACATGACAATGTAACCAGAAATGCAGCGAATGCCATCTTAAATACACTTTATGATGCTTACAAAGACTTCCAGCACCTTCCCTTCAGTTTTCCAAGGAAGCCACCTGCTGAAGTCTTACTCAGGGTGTTCTTGAGTTCTGTTTGCATCTTTGTTTCCTGTGTGGATTATTTGAAAAGACATATTGGACTTTCTCCTTCAAGAGATTTGTCCTGGGCAGTCTATCCACCCACCTGAGGCCCAGAGTCTGTTTCCCTGGATGCTTTGCTTCTTCTGGATTGTCCCTGGGCAGCCACTGTGAAAGGCCCATCTGCTATCCTACCTCAACTGTCTCTGGACCAGAACTCTCTTCCCTGGGTACCTGTTTTGCGCACTTGACCCCCATCCTGTTTGCTCTGACTTCAGAAAGAATCCAACGTGCCTACTTCATCTGTATAAAAACATAATGTAACCGGATGTGAATAATACATACCAAATCTTTAAGAAAAAAAAAGTTGATTAATATTTAAAGGGCTACACATTAAATAATACATACTAAAGGGAAAAAAAACAATGTGAATATTTTATAATCTGAAGGTCATTTGTTAGCTTTGGAAAACAATCTGTTTGAAGAAATGAAGGCGGCCTGGCTTTTACCTCACGGATAATGCCACTTTACTTGGTCAAGTTAAGGGAAATTTGTGATGCATAAAACCAGTTCTGCATCCTAAGAGTTTAATAATCCAGCTTTGGAGACAGAGAGCTTGCCCAGCCTTACTCTGGAGAAGAATGACCTGGCCTTGGAGCACCAAGTCACGCACTGTGAGCCTGCATCAGGATTCAAGCCCCGTGTGCTGATTTAGGGGTCAAGCAGGGCCTGTGGATGGACCTGGACAGTGTCTCCCACTTGCTTGAGAACCGGTGCAGTCCGGAGCCCAGTATTTAGACTCTTGAAGACTCAGAGGGAATACTAATTTTTCTGACATGCCCAAATGTCTATAAATACAACCTCTCTAATATCCTTGGAGGAAGTAGGGCTAACTAATGCCATCCGGCTCAGTGAGGAAACCGGAGACATCATGTGCTCAGTCTACTTGCTCCATATATGTGGAAACCTAGACTGAAATCCACGTCTTCTGAAAATGGCTTTTAACACTTGGCTCACACAAAATCAGCTTCCTGTTTACTAGGAGTTTGTCAAACTCTTTGGTGTTATTCTTCACGTCTCAGACTGTCCCTGTCTACAGTGTAAGGTTTGGGTAAGTTCTATAACCCTGGGTGGAGAAATCGCTTGTAACATGTTTTCTTTCGGGAAACTTCTAAGTCTGTCTGGGGACAGCAGCAGGGTTCTATTGAATCCAGTCTGTCAGTGAACCGAAAGCAGATTTTACCCACATAACACACCCAGCATTCCACAGAGTCCTTGAATCACTGTGCAACCTAAAACCAGCTTACATTCTGGGCTGGATCAGACATTCCCAGGGAATTCAATAGCACCTTCTAGTCTGTTCCCATGCCACATACATTCCCCCATGGCATGGTGCTGTTAACATGACACTCCAAGGAGACAAACACCCACGCATTCTGCAGGAAAAACAAAGGGGGATTAAAAAACCCAAGAGGAAGTAAGAGAATCTTTGAAGTTTCCAAAAGACAATGCTTAGTTTTGTTGAGTTTCTTAGGGGATTGGGAATTGGATGAAAAATTTGAAGAGTCTGAATCAGCCCCCTCTGGCTTCAGGTTGGAATTTCTTGGCTAGATAATCCTACTCTATGAAGGGCATGACCCTGAAAAGACAGATGGGGTCCCTTTCTGGGAAAACACTGGTCCCAAGGTGAAATAAAGATGGAATACATCAGCATATCTTCCCATGATGTTCTGGTCAGATTTTTGCATCAGGTTTTAAGGAAATGACAAAAGCAACAAACTTTCAATGCTTTTACACCTAATATTCTGGCTATGCCACATTTTGTGTGGTGTTCCATTTCAGACAAGTGAGTAAGGGTTCCACAAGTCCTTGAGAGATGACACAGTTTGAACTCACATTTATTGAATTCAATGGAGAAAAAGAAAGTCATTTGTTCTGTGGAAATCCATATGAAATCAAAGAATTTCTTTGCATAGTGGGTATTTCTATTATGGTGCCATTTACTTCTCAAGACTGCAGGATATGAATGACTTTGGAGGACTGGTTTTATTGCTGGATCGTGGAATTTTGAAGTTCAACAGAATTCCCATGGTCCAAAGCTTCTGGAGTGCTCTTGGCAGACTCACCTAGACTCCATTAAGAGTTTTCTATGCTGCCTATCAGTGACGTCTAGTGAGAGAGGACTTGGCACTGGCCACTTGGCCTACAGCAAGTCACTCCTCTCTGGGCAGTTCTGGGGGTTGTTATGGCCATCATCTTGTCCCTCTTCCTGTGACTGGCATCATAACCGAAGCTCCAACTTTATGTCTTGGTCTTCTCAGTTCCTTCCTGAACTGAATGTGCTGGTTTCACATCCCAAGAGTGGGCTCAGCTTTTTCTGTCACCTGCTTTTGATTCATTATTGATGGTGGGTGAGTGCAGCCTCTGCTTTCCACCGTGGAGACCGGCTCTGTCCTTCTTGGTGGCTGACTTTGGCCTCTATCATTTCTTCGGCATTGTCTTGGCTGTGTAGACACAGACATTCTGGAGGAGTGGCCCTCATCTGGAGCACAACTTGTGACAAATGCCGATTCTAAATGAGGTTATTAGAAGCACTCTTCAGTAGGCTGGGCAGAGATCTCAGGTGCAGCCTCCAATGAGCAGATAGCCTCAGCATCTTCGTAGTTATATAAGGCACACTGAAGTAGTTTGGATGTTTAAAAACTGACCTCTCTTCCCCCCATCATCTTTTCCACCATCATTATAGAATGAAAAATTTGGGAATTTCTTCATGGTTTGAAAGCTTTTTTTCTGTTTCTTGATGTAGCCAATAGGATCATGGTAGTGGTGTGGATTGACCCCTCTTAACATTAGCCTAGAAATTAGCACTAATTTAGAAAAGTTTAGAGTCTAATTTTGCCAATGTGGAAAAAAAAAGAGCTGGGTTTTTGCTGAAAAATTCCCATTCTTTGCCAACTATTACTTCGAGTTACATCCCCTTCACAGGGGCTTTGATGACACCCAGAGAATCCAAACAGAGGCCTGAGCTCCGCTTCTCACTGTGATTGACATAACACAGGGATTCTGTTAAGCTCATAACCACCTGAAGTGACTCTCAAGATATTGAAATCTCAGCTTCAGGAAAAGAAATCCAAGACATTCCAAGTATGTCTGCTAATTAGAGAAAGGGGAGAAGGCAGAGAGAAGTGTTTCTTAGAGCTCAGGCCGTCCTCGGCATTTTAGAATTCATCATTTAATTCTTTATTTTCCCACACCAAAGCTGGGGTATAGATGTGTATTCTGGTTTAACAGATATTTGATGTTTAATAAGAAACAGGAAACATCTTTTTGCTCAATGGAGTGGTGGAACACACATTGGAAAGGTAGTTTAGATGCAGTGTAGAAAAACATTCAGCAAATGGTAGGCAGAGAGCAGATTTATCTAAATAGCAGATTTATCTAATATTTATCTAAATATCTAAAGCCATTTGGGGCAGAGGTGGGTTGTCCTAAGTCTTTTGTGGGATAGGCAGTAAGAAGCAGACAAATCTTTTATTAGTGTATGTGATTTGATTTATACTTAACCATGTAGACAGGTACTGAGTGGCACACAGTGAGTGATATTTTGGTGTTGTGGGGTTACATTTATGATATAACACAATGTCCTGATTTTTCCTTCATGGGTTGAGCTGGAAACTGGTTTGAGTTTAATTGCTAGTGATTTTGGCTTAAGGGCCTTCTAGGAAGAACACAGTGAAATGCTAATAAACACACCCAGGAAAGTAGCTCACAGGCCCTCAGCAGGTCTCTGAACTCTAAGTCAAACATGGAAACTATGCAGTGGGGGAAGAAGAGTATGCTCTTTTGGATTACTCTGTGGGTCTCACCTTGACCATCTTTCTTCTAGGATTCCTACCTTGACCCCCAGAGCCAATAGGGCCTCTCCATAGAGGACACATTCTCAGGAATCCCTTTGGTCTTTCCTGCCACAAAGATTTCCCCATTCATTATGCTTGTGGGTCTTCCCTCCTTGCCAGCAGAGGATGTAGGGATACAGCTGCTGTCCTTTGTGTTCACTGCATATCAGGATGTGTGTCCCACCTCTTAGCACAGTAGATAGTCAATGAAAGAATGAATGAAGAATAGTCAGATTTTAATTTCAGGACCTCCAAATTAAATTGTGAATGAATAGTAAATTCTACATGCCCTTACTTACAAAATAAATTGACTGCTATTGGAAGGGACATTTTCCTTGTAAACCTGTATATTTTATGGAAAAATGGTTGCTTAGGGCCTATTTTTGGGGAATCAGTTCATCAAAATAGACACATTTGCATACCTGCACACACACACACACACACACAAAGACAAACACATTCCTGTTCAGAATCTACAGTGTACTCACACTTTAAAGATCCTGGGAAGGTGTAAGACAAACCTACCACTCATGGATACATACCTATAAATAAGCATCATACATGCAAGATACATACATATAAATAAGCATAATGAATGTCTCCTATGTTTAATGGTTGTAGGGTATCTGTGAGAAGTATCATCAATATTTTATTATAAAGAAGGGAGGGGGTGCAGGAAGGCTTCAAGGGTTAGAAGTAGCAGTTAAGATGGACCTTGAAGGACAAGCAGCAATCCACAGGCCATGGAGTTGGAAAGAGCTCTCTTGGCAGAGGAACCCTGAGTGGCAAAAGCTCAGAGATGTGAAGTTCCTCCAATGGCGGAGAGAAACAGGGAAGTGCATGGAGATGCCTTTGCCAACGCATTTGACTTTGGCAAAGTTGAGTAATCTCCCTACAAATTGGTTTTCAAGATGGAGGGAAATGCCTCCCCCTTTTCAACCCTATCTTAAGGATTTAATAAAGCTTAGTACGTTAATATGTTGCTAGGGTACTTGGAACTGAAAGTTCTTTATGAGGAGAAATATCACCACAGGGACAGATGGCATAGGGAGACTAAACTGCACTCCCTTTTGGAAATCAAGCTCTTACCCCTGTGAGGTAAATTACCTGTTCCTGGGAGCCATCTGGCTACTTTAAAGATCCAATTTACCCCATGGGGCACCAACCAGGGAGAGCCATTTACTCCTCTTATGATTGGACCCAAGTGACACCGTCGTACTTGACTTTCACCTTTACCTCTTAAGCATCTGATAACCTACATGGGTGCCCTTAGTCTCCAACAAGCTGCAGAGATGTCAGATATGCCCCATTTTAGCTCCAGTGGGAGAGGAACCACCTTGAAAAATGGCAGAGAGGCCATTCTGGGCAAAGAGGCAATCAGAGTCTAAGGCAGTGATATCCACCGGAAATATAATGCAAGCCCCAAATGTGAACTACATATGTAATTAAACATTTCCTAATAGCTACATTAAGAAAGTATTTTGAAGTTGATTTTAATAATACATTTTTTACACCAACACCCCAAATATTATGGTTTCATCCTATGATTGCAAAAAATAAATAACAAGATAATTTACATTCATTTTCATACCAAGTCTTTGAAATCTGGTTTGTATTGTATTCCTATAGCCATTTCAGTTCTCCCCAAGGACACGCCAAGTGTTCAGTAGCTGCATTAGGTTAGTGGCTATGGATTTGGACTTACAGCACATGCTCAATAGTCACAGACCATGGTGAAAACACAGTCTAAGATCCACCCAGGGCGCATCAGGAGATGTGCCCTGTCGAGAAGGGATGAACACAGGGGCCAGGCCAGGGTTTGTGATTTGAATGGAAGGCAGACTACTAGCTTCACATTAGAAAATTCAGCATCTCCACACGAACTTCTTGAATAGGTGGCCCTTCAAATCAACAGTGCTTGTGTTGATCTCTTCTCTGATACCATTTCTTGTCCTCACTGTAACTCCCTAATCAACTGCCCATAGTGCATTAAGAAGGAACTAAATTGAAATTGTTATGTTCGTAGCCTGTTTGGGATCTACTCTATGTCTCGAATTGCTTCCCATTATATAAATGAGAACACATTGCCATCAGCTTTGTGACATCTGTCAAAATTTTGCCTATAGACAGAGATATTTTGGCTTGTGTTTATTTTTTACTGAAGTATAATAATCATCCAAGAAAAGTACACAAACCATATATAAATGGTGTGATGAATTTCCATGGAGATATTTATATCAAAAGTCCGTAATTATATGGCAGTTTTTTTAAAAAAAATTTTTAGTTGGCAATGGACTTTTATTTTTTTTATTTATATGTGGTGCTGAGAATTGAACCCAGTGCCTTGCATGTGCTAGGCGAGTGCTCTACCACTGAGCCACAACCCTAGCCCTATGGGGCAGTTTTGATAAAGGAAAATATCTGAAAAAATTTTGTGAGATCCTATTTTTTTTTCATAAGGCTCCACTCTTGATTATTAATTGCATCAAGTCACTGATATGCAGATTACTGAAGAGCAGAAGTTAACTGTAATTTTGTGATTATAAATTTTAGATTGGCTCTGAGAATGTGCATACGTTTTAGAGACAAAAGTTAGTCAAAAAGTGATACAAAAGATTGCTCAAGTCTGCCTGAAATCCCAACTTTTCCTTCAAGGCAATCCAGCCTCACTTGTAGGTATTTAGAAGCCACTTTCACTCTGGCCACCAGATGGCAGTATTGTCCAATCTTTCCCCACTTTCTGCCCCTCCACACAGTCTTGTCCCAGGGAATAAAATTGTAGATTGTTCCACTGCATATAAAACTGACAACCCTGTTATTTTAAACTTGAAACTGACAGGCTGTTATTTTAATGAGGTCTGCCAGAGCCAAGGTTAACCAAAGCTTTATTTCCCTACAAAATGTTAAGGCCACAGTTCTAAAAGGGGGCTGTGAAATTTTATGTTATTGATACTTTCTCTGACTGAACAAGTTTTAAGATATTTTTGACAAGTAAAGCTACATGATGAATATAGACATATGTTTATATACACAGCCCAATTCTGCATTACAATTGGTTCAAATTTCTCCCAATAGATCTTTTTACTTTAAGTTACATTCTTGCACGAAACCAAAAAAAAAAAAAAAAAAGAAAAAGAAAAATCCTTTTCTACAGTTATCCATTTCAGTCTATTTTGAAGAACAAGTATATTTTTAGCACTTTGACTTTCTAACTTAGTAAGTCAAAGGAAAATTTAAAGCTTATTTCAATCCCATTAATATTCTAAAATGAAATCAAGTATAGTATTTGATTATTTCTGTGAAAGAAGGTTAGATCCAGAATGGCAGAACTTAGAAAGGATTTTCTTTTATAATAGGTACTTCAACAGTGTGTGATGGTTAATCGTATTATAATTTATTTCCTTTCTCTTGAAATGGCTTTTTATGTTGATCAAGAAGGTATTTAAAGTCAGTTGCTAACTGTGGCAATATTAAAAACATGAGAAACCACTTTTTCCCAAGTGATTTTGCTAAAATTTTGCACCTTTTTACCTGCTCCAAAATAATTTTTAATGTTTAATTTTTTAAATAATCTTCCTGTCTGAATTTATGAATGGAGATCCTACCAATACCCCATCCATTGGAATCAATATTTTCATCTCTGACCTTTGAAATTGGCAAAGTTCTGCCCACAGAATATAAGCTCAGGCAGAGCTTTGATTTCAAGAGTGGGCTTCAAATAAGTGAATTTCAGGATGTTATTCATCAGTGACAGTGCCAATTCTATTTAACAAACATTTAATGCAAACCTATGCTATATAAAGAACTATACCTGTGGACAAGGCTTACCAAACCAAGCTGGAAATAGTCCTTGTCTTCAGGACCAACGACATAATTTGTGAACCCAGGTGCAAAAAGTAGAAGTTGGGGTACTTATTCAATATTATTAAGAGTTTCACCAGGGCAATAGCTGAGCATCACATCGAGCATGAAGGCTTTAAATGCTGAACCTCAGGTACCTGCACTGGCTGTGTGCCCACGAGATGGCCCACTTGCCTTCAGGAAGCTACAATCTCCATGGGTCCTACTAGGATGAATACTCAGGATCTGAGACGGATGCTCAGAACAGTCAGGCAACAACCGCGGTGGCCACCACCTCATTAGACACTCAGAGGGAATGTGCATAATCACCCCCCATGTGCACAGAAATGTTGAAAGGTCGCCGCTGGCGCTTCCACTTCACAGATGAGATAACTGACAGCTGCAGTTCGGCGGTGACATTTTGGTTTAGTGGGATGTCATCAAGTACTTGCCATGTGGCGGGGCACCGTGTTAAATCCATCACTCAGATCTCATTGCTTAATTGTGACAGTGAGGACACGGAGGCAGTGAGGAGTGATGTCGCCTGGCCTTAGTCACATAGTACCAGCAGCAGAGTCTGGGTGGGAGCCGACACTGGGGCTCCAGGGCCAGCAGTCTTCCACTAACCATTCCAACAGACTGGTGAGCCGAGGAGTGTTAGCATCCTAAAGCCCCATGGCCTCTTGGCAGATCTCGCTCATTTTGGAAAAGATGGAAAATACACTGGGGGTTGGGGAGAGCTGAAGGCCTAGCACTCTGGAAATCTGTACTCTCCCCAAGTTATTAGTACAAACTAATTTTCTAGACCTTCCCCCAAACCACCAAGATTCTAGTGGCCCTCCTGACACTTTCCTAATTTTGCAGCTCTTTCTGACACCAATGAAGTTAGAGCCTTTCTTAATTTTCTAGACCTTTTCTGATAATACCTGTTAATATAGCCCTCCATAAAAACGTGAGAATGTATATTTTTCAAAGCTAACAATTTAACCGAAGTGCTATATGTGGAGCCACGTCCCCAGCCTAAGGCCAACATTTTAAATCAACCTTTTTCTCCCCTTGGAGGGCCAAAGACAGAAGAAGAAGAACCTAATGCTGCTTGCTCAGTCACTTTTCTGGTTGTGCACAACAGTGGGTTATGTTGTCCTTAAACACGTTCATGCATGCCTGCATCCATCTATCTGTCCTGTATCTTAATTATCAGCAGAAATAATAAATATCAGGTCGTACTAAGACTATCTAAGCTCACAATACTGTGAAATCTAGGCCATTCTATAGGGTGTACGCGTGAAAGTCCCCAGATCTCCTCCTGGCTTTAAAATGGAAAAAGTGTTCCCCTTCTGGATTTTTAATTCATAAAACGGCACACACCAACTCCTCCCCTGGGTTTCCATGACAAAGGGAGAGTTCTCCCCTAGGGCCACAGATAGAGGTTGGAAATCCAGCCCTACATATTTAATGGACTGTATCTAACAAAATTGCATTAGAAATCCTCTCCTTGAGACTATTTCTCTTATGAAATGGAAAGTAGTAAAGAAAACAAAATTTTTACCACCTTGCCACCGGAATCCATGGGGACTTGAAAGAGCTTTGCCTTTCCCTATTACACCATGCTTGGGAATAAGGTCGAGAGGCCAGCCGGTAAATCTGATTCAACCAAACACGAAGCACTCGGAGGAATCACCTTTTCATTGCTGATAACTATGAAAACAGTATTGGAAGCACATTGGAATCCTAACTATAAAGCACGAGGCACTTTCTGTTAATAGATTTGGTGGCTAAACAGTGGCACTTAGAGAATCACCTTCATCACTTCAAATGAGATCTCCGTGGAAGGAGTCGGAATGTAAATAATTAGAATAACAGTTGTGTCTCCTTAGTCTCAGTCTTGGGTTGTTTTCTGGTCCTCCTTTGAAGAGGTATGTTTTATGGCTGACACTTGGGGAGCCACAGTATGATTATTATTCAGTCTCAAGAGTGGAGTGTGAGTCACTGCTAACAGGAATGGAGCCATAGCCTTTCAATTTTTCCACCTGAATTTGTAAGATTTGCTAATTTTGTTTTTGTATTTTCTAATTAGGAGCTATTTCTGAACTTTTATGGTGGCCTATAAATCACAAATTTGGACATGCTTCATTCCTTTTCTTCTTTTTAGTCTAATAAAGGGAACATTAAATAGCCTTTAAAAAATAGTTGTCATCTCCTTATGTCTCATTATTTTCTATGTGGAAAACCAACTGTCTTTTTCAAATCAAATCAGACATGTTAAAAAAGGCTGAATCTGCCAGGCATGGTGGCACATGCCACCTGAAATCCCAGTGGCTCAGGAGGTTGAGGCAGGAGGATCACAAGTTCAAAGTCAATCTCAGCAACTTAACGGGGTCCTGTCTCAAAAACAAGCAAACAAACAAGGCTGGGGACAAACAAGCAAACAAGCTCAGTGGCAAAGTGCTCCTGGGTTCAAGCCTTGGTACAAAAAATAAAAAAGAAACTCAGTCCAATTTCTATGTGCTTCCTTTCTACGTTAAAATGTGGTGGGTTCTCAAAGAGCAGTGGAAGTAGGTGCTTCTTATGGAAGCACCTAAATGACATGTGTCACTGAGTTCCTCTTTATTGATGTGGTGGAGAGGGACACTCAAACTTCAAAGGAGCTAAAATTCATGTCCAGAACTTGATTTTGTTTCTTTGGGTCTTAACATGTGACCCCAGTTCACAGAAGAAGGGAAGATTGACAATCTCCTCTTTGGCTTTGAGTTTTTAAAATAGTCTTTCCTGAAAACAGAACCATAGAGACAGGCTTACCTAAAACTTGATTAAAAAGAAGATTTGGGGAAATATAAGGAGCACTCTAGGTTAGGGTTAGGGTTGGTGGTCTTGGGGTCACCCATATTGAGGTGCTTGCTTCAAGTGCTGTAGACAGAGACTTCGACTACCAGGACCTGTGAATCTGCATTTCCAGTGCACCCTCACCCCCAACGAATTCTGATACACAGGAAACCTGGAATCGAGACACACGGGGTTAAGCAGTAGCATAGATGGTCTCCCCAAGTCATGTTTAGCTCTCAACTTTAAGTTCGTTTTTCTCTGAAAGACCCTTTGATTGTAAGATTTATTTATTAACTTATATTTTGCAGAGCTGGGATTTGAACCTAGGGCTTCACACATGATAGCCCCAACACTAATTAGGAGATTCAATCTAGCCTTTTACATCCATCTTTTCACTTCTTAGATTATAAGCCAGGTTTTCATGACTAATAACTCACAATAATTTTAAAAATCTTTACTTCGTTATTTACTTTTTTGACACATAGTAGTACTACGCCATAGCTTAAAGATCCTTCCTCTTTACGGGCAGTGGGGATGGCTATGTCCATACATTCAATCAATAAATATTTACTGAAGACCTTCCCCAGGTGAGGTTCTCCATTAGGCATTGGGGCCACAAAGATGGGAAAGATGCTGTTGCTACATTTGGGGAGCTTTCTCCTCTGGGGAAACTGAGGTGTAAACATTCAGTGTGATGTCAACATTGGTAAGAATCAGGCAGAAAGGGATAGAAGCTCAATGTGGAGAGAGTGCCGGTGGGTTTTTGCAAGAGAGGAAAGCAGTGATTTCTGCTTAAAGTTGATGAAGATGAGAGTAAATGGAAAATGAGAGAAAAAGGGAGTGTTTGGGGGTTAAATCAGGACCCACGATGATGGCATATGGTGGTAGCCACGCATTGCAACCGCTTAAACAGAAAACCAATTTCCAGGGAGGGTACACCAATGAGAGTGTCATCTTCAAGTCTGGGCACCTTCAAGTGGCTGAGTTCTGCCGATGCCTTTCATTACAGGACTCTTCATAGGAGTGTCCTCACCAGTCTCAGAGGTGACCCAAGCAGCTTCTGATGGGTGAGCATCACCAGAGAAGCATCAGCAGGCTGAGAGGTACAGAGGAGGGGTCCTAAGTCTGCCAGGACTACTAGGAGTACAGGGAGATGTTCACCTGGGGGCTTATTTGAGCTGGATCTTGAGGAATGAGCCTGTGTGTGTTAGGAGAATGGCGTAGGCCAGGGCTCCTAATCAGATGGGCTACTCCATGTTCAAAATCTCTTGTAGACTAAGTCTACTTGGGCTTTGGAAAGTAATTTGGTGTGACGGAAAGGGGAGGGCATATGTTGGAGAGGCAGGAATTGGAACTGGAGAAGTGGCAGAGCCCACACAGTGGTATGGTGCTGGGAAAGGCACTCTGGGGGACAGCCGTCCAGACTGACAACGCATGGCAGATGTTCATGCCTATCACAGACTCTCAAATGGCAACTCCATGCCACATTGTTTTAGTCAGCTCTCTAAAAGACCTGACCAGAACAACTGTAGAGGAGGAAAAAATTTATTTGGGGGCTTACAGTTTCAGAGGTCTCAATCCATAGACACTGGCTCCATTCCTCAGAGCTCACGGTGAGGCTGAACATCATGGCAGAAGAGTGGCAGGGGGAAGTAGCTCACATCATTAGGAAGCAGAGAAACAGGTTTCTGCTCTCCAGATACAAAATATATGCCCAAAGCCACACCCCAATTCCCACCACCTCCAGCCATACCCTACCACTTCAGGTACCAGTTAATCCCTATCAGGAGATTAATTGATTGGGTTAAGACTCTTCCATCCAATCATTTCTCCTCTGAACCTTCTTGCACTGCCTCACACATGAACTTTTGGGGGACACCTCACAACTAAACTATAACACACATCTTCCACCTCAGTTAGACTTGATTTCTCATAGAGCTCTGCTTCCCTTTCCATGTTCCCCCTGCCAGCTCAAACCGTGGCCCACCATACTTCCAGCAAGTAATTTCCTCCACTGGGAGCTGTATCCTTCCTCTCTGCTTCTCCATGGACTCTTCATCTTTCAGGCAGAAATCAAACAGTTAAAACCATTTAGAGAAGTGGACTGTTCATCAGATTCTATTATGTCCCAGGTATTTTCCTAGGTAGAAAGGATGGCCAAGACAGGAACACCTTCCTTCATGGCCCTTACCTTATCACTAGAGGATTCCATCAATAAACAAGATAAATCAGCAACATAAATAATATTAGACAGAGGTAAACACTATGATGAAAAACATAGTGGAGGGGGGTTGGAAGTGTGTGGAGGTGGGTGAACTGAGTTGTCACTTTAGAAAGGAGGTTCATGGAAGACCCATGGAAAAGGTAGCAGTTGATGACATGAGGAGATTATTTCTGTTCTTTTGATAGACACATCTGGATGGATAGTAATGGCCTAGAAATTGTACTGTTTCATTTCTTCCTTCGTTTTAGCAAGAGATATTCCCTCACATTTTCCTTGAAATGTAAATCTCTCTGGAACTATCTTTCATTTTCCCACTTTCAATGGTTTGTATAAGGGAAATTCTTTCTCTTACATAAGAGAATGGCAGGACAGGCATGAAAATAAAAGGCATTTGACATTTGATCTAGGCTAAGGAGATGGCCCAGGATGGATCATCCTGCCGACTGGGCCAAACACCCCTCAAAAAAGACGGGCCATGGCTTCACTCGTGGAAATGGAGGCCAGGAGGGCTAGATCTTGTTTTACAACTGAAATACATGGGTTTGAACATGGTGTCTCCTGAGTTTTAAATTCTCTCCACCTCTACCTTTCTCTTCCTGATGACCATGATCATGAGCCTTGGGCCCTATGACCTATGACTGTCAGCATCACAGTGTGGGCTGGAAAAAACACATCCACGCAGCTGGGTGGACAGTTGGGTTTGCAGCCTTTGCTTTATGGCTCAATTGGAAAGTACTCACAGGTCTGAAGCCTCCTGGGTACTGCCCACACCTTCAGATTTCTGCTTTCTTTACATTTTGGACTTATTGATTTACACATTCAGTGCTGTTTGCAGAGCTTGCTGAGCACCAGGCACTGTGCTGGGGACATGCTGATAGTTCAAACACACCTTCCAGGACCAGAGCCTTTCGCTAAATTCCTTTCTATTCTATGTGCTGCACATAGAACTGCAGAGTTTGGGCTGGAGGGCACCCTTGAGAGTGAAATTTATTCTGATCATCCTATCACACAAATGAGCTCTTTATTTTATCAGTATCTCATGCATTTACTTTGTTTACTGTTTCATTTGGATATGTATTGTCTCTATAAAACATCTTTATGCCCGGGGTAAAGAAGAGTATCTTGTATATTTTTGTACCTTTTGGGCAGTTAGCTGAGTGTGGAACACATGGTAGATGCTCAATAAATATTTGTTTCAGTTGACGGCTGGCTTATGAAGAGAGCCTCATAATTTTAAAAAAAGGGATCTCACATAAACACTAATGTGGAGTCCATCAGATCTGGCTCATTCCTTCAAGGGCAAAAGTTTGGATAGACGAGCCTGGGAGGAAGGAACAGACTTTTGAATATGTTATTCCATATAAGATGCCTCAAAAGCTAAGCATCTGGGAGAGAAAATATTCACTGCTATGATGTTGCTGAAAAATGTCATATTGTCTTTGGGTATCAAAGCATATGTGGCCATCAGTGCAAATTCACTTGCTCTTATGCATCTTATCATGTGAACATTACATTCGGGCAATCAAGAAAGGAACGAGGTATGTTATATGCTCATCTGGATTTGCTCTTAGATGTGGTATTTTCTCTTGAGCATCACTGGATCAATGACATGAGCTGAATAAAGGTCTGAAGACCACTTAGCAAGGTGTCACTGAGCAAGCTGACACTCTGGTTATCTCTCTCCATAATATTTGTTTTTGTTTTACTTTTCATTTTAAAACAGTAATATATTCACAGAAAGTTGAGAAAAGTAGTCCAGAGGTTATTCAGATTTCATCAACTTTACATGCACTTACTTGTGTATATGTTATAGTTTGGATATGAGGGTTTCCCCAAAACTGCTGTGTTATACAGGAGATGAAATAATTCGATTATGAGAGCTGTCACCTAATCAGCCCATCCTAGTTTGCATGGATTAATTGAGTGATAATTGTGGGTAGATGGGGTATGACTGGAGAAGGTGGGTCACTGGGGGCATGCTCTGGAAGGGTTTGTCTTTTCTGTGGCCCCTTCCCCTTCTTTTGTCTCAGCTTCCTGGCTGCCATGAACAGAGCAGTGTTCCTCCACCATGCCATTCCACCATGATGTTCTTCTTCATCTTGGGCCCAGAGTGATGGAGCCAGATGACTATGGACTGAACCTCTGAAATCATGATTCCCAAATGAACTTTTCCATCTCTAATTGAGCTTGTCAGGTATTTTGGTCACAGTGAAGAAAAGCTGACTAACACAGTATGTGCATGTGTGTATGGTTCTGTGTGATTTTATCACGTCTACAACTTGCTGCAAACTGCCACCTCCAATGAGTTACAGAATTTACTTCACTGCAAAGATTTCCTATGCTACCTCTTCAACATCTGCATTCACCCAGTGATCACATATTTTAAATCTTGAAGCAAGACTGGCAGAATTAAAGCTTTAATTCCATAATTTAATAAATATAGTCATCCCTCAGTATCTGGGGTGGATTAGTTTTAGGATCCTTCATGGATACCCAAATCCCCTGATGTCTAAGTCCCTTATATAAAATGGTGTGGTGTTTGCATACAAACTACACACATCAAATCCAGCATAAATGCTGTGTAAATAGCTGTTATTCTGTGTGGTTTAGGGAATGGTAACAAGAAAAAATGTCTCTACATGTTTGGTACAGGCACAATCTTTTAAAAAAATATTTTTGATTCAGGATTGGTTGAATCTATGGATGTGGAACCTGCAGATATGGAGTGTGGATTGTACTAATTAACAACCCAAGAAATGTAATCAGTTCTGTCAGGTGACTGGATGAAATTTCGGCACTAAAGCTTTCTGGAATTTTAATTTTCAGAATGTGTGATTACTATTCCAATTCGAAGGGGTAAGTGCTATTTTACGGAATCCGCAATGGTGCCATTTAGAGAGGGATATATATGTTCCTCACACTTGCCTTTCTCTCCCTTTTTTCCCAGGAATGTGTTAATTAGTGGAGAGGCCTAGTTACACCGAACAAACAGACTTTCTGCTGACCTAGATCTGGATTGTTTTATTTTATTTTTCCTCCCAAATCCCCAAATGAGGAGAAGCATCTCATTTTCATGAGGGTCTGGGGATGAGGGAGGATAAAGCAATCTCACGTTACATCAAACACTCATGATTTGTTAAACATTAAATTCCAAAAAAATTAGGTTTTGGATTAGATGATGAAAAGGGTTTCCAGGCAATGAAAGAGAAGCTGCCCGGATTTCTGCTTTATCTCTGCCTTCTGTGCTTTAGCACCATGCACAGCTCATTCCCATGGCTGAGTGGCCCTGCCAGAGGGTCACGCTGGGTGATAGAAGGTGACTCTGAGAGGCAAATCTCTGTCCTCTCTTTTGCTGGAGACTTGGCACCACCTCTTTTTCTTTCCTTTGCACTGAGAAGGGAAGGGGATCCCTCCTTGACCCTCAGGCTATGGTCAGTGATCTCTCTTGGCAAGCTGCAGGAACCACTAACGTTCCTCCTGAGCTCTACCTTGACTTCAGACCAAAAGAAAAGAACTTTCATGTCCCCCAACCTAGGTCCATGAAAGGACTGAGCAGATTTCTCCAGACTCCTGTTATCCAGTATTTGCCATGTTTAACTAACAGAAACATTTCTGAATTAAGGTGGATTCCCCAGTAGCTTGGCCACCTCAGAGACTGCCCTCCCATAGAGCACTGCCGATACAGTTCACAACTGAGCTATCCTGGCCTTGAGTCAAGGTCAGCTGGTGCACTCAGATGGATGTATTTGAGGATTGCTCCATAAGGTACCTGGTGGAAAGGTGAGAGTAGGGTGTGGGAAAAGCATGAGAAGTAGCACAGAATCCAGTTCAATGTTAGTGGCCTGAGGCCTGAAGGATGGGAAAGGGCCAGAGGAGGGGAGCTGTGGTCTTTGGTGGAGATGCTCAGTCAGACTGCAGCAAACCTACGGAAACTTCCAGAATGCATGTTTGGGATCTCACTCTCTTCCTGTGGGTCTTGGGGTTGCCTCCAATGGTGGAGCCTAACGGGAGCCCAAAGACAAAGGAACCCTTGGCTGCAGTCTGTATCCTCTGCTTTAAGGACAGAGCAGAGAAACCATCCAACCCTGCGGTGTCACAGCATCTGGGATGGAGGAGGTGAGCCTGGGGTCTGCAGCAGAGCCCACCTGGCCTCCATCTCTGCTATGGGTGTCAACCTCCTGCAGGAGCAGGCAGTCCTGAGACCTGGCTGGCCCCAGCATACCTCATTTCCCATATAACTCACTGCTCTGCACAAGAGGCACCTTTTGAAGAGCTTCTGGAACACAGAGGAGTGGAGATGATACAGGATGGAAGTGCTCATTGAAGCCCCAAGTGCCAGAACAGAACCCTGGTTTCCTGCTCTTTGTTTTGTTTTCTTTCTTTGTCTCCTTCCCTCTCTTTCCTGTGCCCTTTCTTCTCTATTTCTTAGACTTCCTGACTCATGTGGTTTAATTACCAGTCTGGAATCATCTGGAATGTTTCGGAGACATCCATTGCTGACTCAAACCCACCAGGGAAATTCATGAGGAGATGCTCTAAGGATCCGATTCCCTCAGCAATTGCCCTTTTCTGTTTTATGTCTGGTTATTTTTGTTTAAATCCAGGACAGAGGGAGTTTGGGCGGTGGGTTAAGGTCACTGTAGGGAGATCAGACCCCTGACCTAGCCACAGATTTGCATTCCTCGAGAGCTGCTGGTAATTAGCAGCTACTCTGACTCAAGGCAAAAGATGATTGCTTTTCCTCTGGGTCTGCGGGGATGAGGAAGTGGGCACCTGGGGGGAGGCTGTGGTTGGCTGCATCTGAGGTGCAATCACAGCCCCAGGTGTGCCATCTTGTCTCTCTGGAACCTTCCATCATTCAAGTTCTTTCCCATAGCTGTTTTTCCACCAAAGGCTCTGGTGCATCAGGAAACCAGTCTGTTTCAGAATCTGCATGGTGCAGGGGCAGCCTTATAAATCACCACCTCTTGGGGACTCACTCTGAGCATATTTTGTTTTCAGAAATTCTCATTAGGCAGGAGAGAGGAGACGGATCTCTGCGGTTCTCTGTCCCCAGGTGGTACTTCTTGTAGGCTTGGGGAAAAGTTGCCATCTATATAAACTTTGTCTCATGATATTTTTACTGGATTCTCCTCTTTTTAGTTTTTTGTCTTTCTTTGACTGGATGCTGCTAACCTTTTCATTTACAAATCTTTTCAGTCTTGCTTTCAAAGCTCAGTAAGAACAGGCTGAAACTTAATTTCCCCATGTCTTAGGCATTTGCTTATTCACTTATTTAAAACTTTTCCTTTCCCTTACCCAGTTACTAGGTTTGTTTATGTTGATTTTCTTTTATTTACCTATTTTTTATTATTAGAGCTTTATGGTTATACGTAATAGTTGGGCCCATCCTGACAAATTCATATATCCATGGAAATCGATTTCAGTTCATGATCCTACTTCTTTCCCTCTCCTCCTCCCTCCCCTCTTCTATTCTCTTTTCTCTACTCTACTAGACTTCCTTTAGCTCATCTATTAATTTATATTTGATTGGTTCTTTATGTTATCCAATCCTTCCCTCCTCCTTTCCTTTATTTCACTCTAGCTTCCACATATGAGAGAAAACACTTGATCTTTGAGTTTCTGAGTTTGGCTAATCTCACTTAGCCTGATGTTCTCCATTTCCATCCAGCAAATGCCATAATTTCATTCTTTTTTCTGGCTGAGTAGAACTCCATTATATGTATATACAACAATTTCTTAATCCATTCATCTATTGACAAGCATCTGGATGGATTCCATAATTTAGCTATTGTGAATTGTGCTGATATAAACATTGAAGTGGATGTGTTGGTATTTAGTAATGAAATTGAAACAGTAATTGAAAGCATTCCAAGAAAGTAAAACTCAGGACCTGATGAATTCTTAGCTGAGTTCTACCAGACCTTTACAGAACTAACACCAGGCTTTCTCAAATTATTCCATAAAATAGAAAGGGAGGGAACACTCTCAATTACTTTTTATGAAGCTAGTATAACCTTGATAGCAAAACCAGACAGAGTCATCAAGGAAAGAACACTACAGACCAATATCCCCAATGAACATAGGTGAAAAAATCCTTAATAAAATATTAACAAATCACATTCAAAAACACATCAAAAAGGGCCTGGGGATATAGCTCAGTTGGTAGAGTGTTTGCCTCCTAAGCACAAGGCCGTGGGTTTAATCCCTAGCACTGCAAAAAAACAAAAACAAAAACAAACAAACAAACAAACAAAAAACATAAAAAAGATAATACACCATGATCAAGTGGGTTTTATACAAGGAGTGCAAGGTGGCTTCAACATATGCAAATCAATAAATGTAATTTATCACTTAAGCAGAATTAAGGACAAAAATCACATGATCATATCAACAGATGCAGAAAAGGCCTTTGATAAAATCCAATACCCATTCATTTGAAAAATGCTGAAGAAGCTAGAGATTGAAGGAACTTACCCCAACTTCATAAAGGCTATTTATGACAAACTCAAAGTCAACATCATACTAACTGGAGAAAAAAATAAAATCATTTCCCTAAATTGAGCAACAGATAAAGTTATCCACTCTCACCACTCCTATTCAGTATGGTCCCAAAAAATTAGCTGGTAATCAGGTAAGAAATGGAAATCAAAAGGATAAAATTTTGAAAAGAAGAAATCAAGCTATCTCTGTTTGCTGATGATATGATTCTATATCTAGTAGACCCGAAAAACTCCACCAGAAGACTTCTACAGCTTATAAATGAGTTTAGCAAAGTAGTAGGATACAAGATCAACACCCATAAATCAAGAGCTTTTCTATACTCCAACAGTGATTTAGCTAAGGAAAAAAATCAGGAAAACCATCCCATCCATAATAACCTCGAAAAATATTAAATATTTGGGAATTAATCTAACCAAGGAGGCAAAAGATCTCTACGATGAAAATTATAGAACACTGAAGAAAGAAATTGAGCAGGACCTTAGAAGATGGAAAGATATCCCATATACTTGGATAGGCAGAATTAATAATAAAATGGCCATACTAGCAAAAGTAATGAAAACATTCAGTGCATTCCCCATCAAAATATCAATGACATTCTTCACAGAATTCAAAAGAAGAATTCTTAAATTCATTTGGAAGAACAAGAGATCCAGAATAGCCAAAGCAATACTAAGCAAGAAGAGCGAAGCAGGAGGCAACACAATTCCTGATCTGAAAATTATACTACAGAGCTAGAGGAACAAAAACAGCATCGTATTGGCATCAAAATAAACATGAAGACCAATGGAACAGAATAGAAGACACAGACAAACCCACATACCTATTAGCCATCTGATATTTGACAAAGGTGCCAAAAATATATCTTGGAAGAAAGACAGCATTTGTAAACAAATGGTGCTGGGAAAACTGGATAGATATATGTACAAAAATGAAATTAGACCCCTGTCTCTCACCCTGCAGAAAACTCAAATTGAAATAGATCAAAGACGTAGGAACTAGACCAGAACTTTTACAACTGCTAGAAGAAAACATAGGATCAACACTCTATCACACAGGCACCAACTTCCTTAACAAGACCCCCAAGCACAAGAAATAAAACCAAGATCAATAACTGGGATGCCATTAAACTAAAAAGCGTCTGCACAGCAAAGGAAATGATTAAGAGCATAAAGAGAGACTCTAAAGAATGAGAGAAAATCTTGGCCAGCTACCCCTCCAATGGGGGATTTATACACAGAATATATAAAGAACTCAAAAAAACTTACCACCAAAAAAACCAAATAACCCAATCAAAAAATGGGCAAAACAACTAAACAGAAACTTCTCAAAAGAAGAAATGCAAATAGTCAATAAATATTTGAAAAAATGTTCTGCATCTCTAGCACTTAGGGAAATGCAAATCAAAACGCACTAAGATTTCATCTCACTATAGTCAGGATGGTAATGATCAATCATAAGAACAACAAAAAATGCTAGTGAGGTTCTGGGAAAAAAGCTACATTTATACAGAGTTGGTGAGACTGCAGATTAATGCAACCACTCTGGAAAGCAGTGTGGAGTTTCCTCAAAAAACTAGGGATGGAACCACACCATATAGCCCAGCTATTCCACTCCTTGGTATTTTCCTAACTATTAGTTTTTAAAAATCAAAGTCTACCAATGTCAGCGATTGAGAACAGGGTCAGCTCTGGTCAACCTGAGAAGGCCACATTTGTTGGTAGAGTCTTCCACCCACTAAACTTCCATTTTTGCACTCCTTTCCCTTCTTCTCCCCTCCTACCCACGGCATCCTGCTGAGATCAGTTATTCTGTGTGCCCTCCGGCTTCCTGGAAGTACCTGTGATGGTACCTCCAATGCCACCTGTGTGTACTGGACCTTCCTTTCAGGCATTCGTCTTCCATAAAAAGAAGATGTACCCTGCTGGGAGATGAATGAATGGGTCACATATATGAAGGTCACGTATATGAAGTTGTGTATTTATATATATATGTAGATGTCATGTGACATTAACTGTAGAGATAGTTATCAAGGAGTATGCTATGTGGGGAAGGAGGTAAGGGCAGTGGAATGGGAAAGGTCAATGCCCTTAGTGTGTGCTCCTTCACGGGGAACATTCTGGTAGCAATGCAAGACAGTATTGAGACTCTTACACACTACAGGAGACCCAGTCAATCAACTGATGAGGAGGGGAAGTTAGAAGTCAAAAGACTGGATGTGTGATGGGTTAATACCCTACCCAACACTTGGCATTGCATGAATGTCCACAAAGAATTGGGACAGATTGGGCAGGTGACAGATGATGGCGATGTCCACGTGGTTTCCACGTCACTTGCCTGTCATACATTAGGCACCTTCTATCTTTGGTGAACAACTGAACCTATATAATGTGACTCTTTAGGTCCCCCCAAACCATCCCTAATATGATTATTATGTAAGAAAGCAGCTTGATCAAACTTCAAAATATAATGCTAATATAGATTTCCACTGCAATTTTTCTTTGGCTTTGTATATTTCATATGATCTGTAGTCCTCAATTAAATACCTTCACTGAGTTTGATAACAAGGTACTTTTCAATCACATCTGAATTAATCATAAAGAATAAAGAGAACAGAAGGGCAATGGGGTGCAATCTCACTTTCAATGGTCTCATTCATATTCCTGAATTAGTTTAAAAATTTTATTAAATTATGTCAAGTCAATTTGTGTCTATTGGCAATTTTAAAAATATTAGTGGATTAGGTGCTACCTCAGAGGAAAATTTAATTTCATATTTTAGTGTGAAATTATTAGCCATGATGCTTAGCTGGGTAACTTCTGAAAGACGATTACGCTGACAAAAAAAAAAAAAAAAAAAAATCTGTCAAGAATTTCATACTCCATCAAAGCATGTAACACCAAAAGTTTTTATTGGAAAACTAGGGAAACTTTCAGGACGATTGTTTCATTTTGGTCTTTCCTACATGTGGATTTAGAGGCCTCAGACTCGATCACTTTATTCCCAATCCAAAGCAGTAGTACTCCCCAAAGGCCATTATGGGTGTGGAAAGGAAACAAGAGACCATCGTCAACAGAAAAACCCCAAGAGTAAGGTTTGGAATTTCTTCTGATCGCACCCTGACGTGCTCAAACATAATATGGTCTCCCAGTTCTTTGAGCTCATCTGCAGTGTACAAAAAGAAATGTAAACTATGGGGGAATTCAAAGAGAAGAACACACTTGGAATGCTTCTATCCGTTCACCTGTCAGTGTCATGCCATGGGAAAGAGGCCGAGTGAAAAGGAATGAAGTTCCCCAGACCAAGTTCTTTCCTGGACAGTGGACATGTCTTGGTTCCCATTCCAAGATGAGCTCTCTTCCATTTTCTTTTTTTTTTTTTTTTTTTAATTTTTATTTACTTATTGATTCATTGAACACAAATGGAGTACAGCTCTTGTTTCACTGGTTGTACACAAGTAGAGTCATACCATCTGTGCGTTCATGCATGTACACAGGGCAATGGTATTGTTCCATTTTCTTTTTATCCGTAGCCTACTCCTAGGACAAGGGTAGGCTACCCCAAACCTCCTTCCCCACTGTTTCTGCACCAATGGTCCACGTATTTATTGCAGTTGTTACAAATAAAGTTTCAGACCACCCCCCCCATAAGGAGAACATCACAAGGCAGATACTGGTTTTTATTAGAAAAATGTTACATAGCACAACAATCAACTGGATTAGATTAATGACCAGCACTCCCCTGTCCCCAACAGCTTGCACATTAATAAATGCCTATTAGGGCTTGGATTGTATTCCTTAAAGAGATATGCAGAAGTCACTAGAACTTTAATATATGGATTTATCTGGAAATAAGGTCTTTGCTGATGAAATTAGTCCAGATGGGGTCATAATGGAGTAGGGTGGCTCTTAATCCAATTAAGGTTGGTGTCTATATAGGAAGAGAAGAAGGCTGGGGATTTACTCAGCAATAGAGAGTTTGCCTACCATGCATGAGGCCCTGGGATCCTCCAGTCCCAGCACCAAACACACACACACACACACACACACACACACACACACCACACACACAAACAGGAGACAGGGAAGAGAGAAAGACACAGACACATGGAGAGAAAGACCATATGATACCAAAGGAAGCATTTGAATGTCTGCCCCACAAGCCAAGGAAAGTCAAGGACCGTTGGCAGCACCAGAAACTAACTAACAGAGGCATGAAATGGATTCTCCCCTGGAGCCTTCAGAGCAAGCAGAGTTTTGCTGGCACTTTGATTGAGACTTCTAGCTCCACAGAGCTGTGAGATGATACATTTCACTGTGTTAAGACACCCAGTTTGTGGTGCTTTGTTACACCAGCCTTAGAACATGAAAGCCCCCGTTAGTAAAATAACACCACACAGCCTGTCTGAAGGCAGGAGCCAGCCCCGACAGCTGGGTGCTCTCAAGGTATCTGGACAGCTGCACCTCTTGACCTCCACAGCCAGACCTGGCCAAGCCACTGGCAAACTCGGACACCCACGATTTTCATCAAGTACGAAGATGGCACTACGTCCCTTTTACACAAGGACAATAACTTTGCAATGGCCATGTTCCCTGGGAGTGCAGAGCTGAGGAGCCCTAAATAACAGTAGGTGAACAGGATGTTCTCTGTTATGCACCAGTAACATTTCGGTAAATTGAATCATATTTTAAGTACTCAGAGGGAGCTTGCTATTTAAATTAAATTCTTTTTCAAAGCAAGTATAGCTTTCCCCCCCTACAAAACAGAATTTTTGATCTCAATTTTCTTAAAGTAGGGAGCACAGTCATGTATTAGCCATAGGAAAACGAATCTTAATACTTGGTGTTAGGCTAAGAAAGAAAGCAAAGATCGACTTTCAGGTTTCTTCTCAGATACTGTAGGCTGACAGATTTGAAATAGTTTATTAAGAGCAGATTCTAAATTGAGAAACAGAGTAAATTTTATCATCTATTTAAAATGTTTGAGAATCTTTAAATATATACCAGTTACTATATTTGCTTTTTATAAATGTAATAATACAAATACTAATTTAATAATATTTAATTTTAACATTCCAACTTGGATTGCCTGCTAGGATCCTATATTTTTTCTGAAACAGGTAATTCCTTAGAATGTTCTTAGGCTAAAATGGGTACAAATTTAATTCAACAAAGAGAAAAAAACTCAAGCAAAGGAATTTATAGTTAATTCATGGATTAGTTCAGAATATTCTGACTGTTTTTACCATGTGTTTTCATTATTTAGAATCTTTTCAAAGCCTAATTCTTATCCTGAGGCATGTACTTTTGCATGTTATCGACAGAGCCCATGACAAGGAAAGGGTTAACTAAGTTATAGACTGTAAGTGACTGAATCCTAAGAATACTGTGTGAACAATAAGTGCTGTGTTAAGGAGCTGGAGATGCTTCTGGAAGGTATTCATTCCATTGCTTTAAAGTTCTCTGCAGAAGTAGCCTTGACTGATTTTGAGATGATGACCAGTCACAAAAACATAATTACAGCATCCTAGTCATGAAGTTTTGGGTTGGTTTTGTGCACCGACTGGCCACTTAGCATTAATGAGAGCAGAAATCTTTTAAATCCTAAGATTCTGAGAAAAGAAAACCCTGTGAACTGAAAACCAGTTTCCCTGCAAGGCCAGGGCTGCTTTGTAGAGATTCTTGGTGTTTCTCAGGCTCATCTGAGAGGCTGCCCACCTCATTCAGAGGAATTTTGCCTTCAAAATTCATTTGTCATTAAATCCTGAATCTTCACATTTCTCCTTTTAAGAAAAGATTTGTGTCATGTATAAAATTAAGGAGGGAGAAAGAAAACCCCTAACTCGGTGATCAAGCAGGATAAATACTGTATTCATGCAATCTTGAGAAGGAATTCAAAGTAAGTGCAAAAAATACCTGTGATGAGTAAAATTATCAAAATTTTAAACAAAGAAGGATCAATATTGTTGATTCTTTTCCCTACTGCCTGAGAGTCCCCTTTAGTCCTGGGTTCACGTACAATTGCTTGTAAGAACACCACGAAAAAATGTGAGCCCCAATTGAAAACTCCCTTCATTCTCTTCTGAGGAGGAAAAACTTTCAGTTAAAACAATGATGATACAATGTTTTCTTTAAAAACAAGTTCTCCAAGTTCATTCCTTTACTTGATCTTCAGTGAACCAGCTCTGGCCTTGGCCATGTCCCTGGTAACGTGTGAGAACCCTTCAGGAGTCATCAGATCCACTCCTGAATTTTCTCTTTTCCCTATTTCATGCTCTTCAACTTTCATTTTCTCACTCCAGTTTTGGTCGTGGAGGATGCTGACAGATGAAAGGAACAGTGGCGTCTCCGAGCTGGCATTTCCCACCTCCCTGTCTCTGGATCGCCCCACTTAGCAGGCTGAACCACCTGTGCTGATTGGGAGCCAAAGGAGGGATCAGCTCCCTGAAGCGAGGAGAGGCTGTGTCCCTTTGTGCAGAGGCGGAGGTGGCAAGCTTTCATTAGCGACAGCTGCGAAGGAGACCGCATAGCTGGTGTCACTTCTGAAACGGGAGCCTCTCCTGGCAAAGGGGAAGCCACTTAGAGTTCACGGCTTCTCCTGGTGGGTTAAATGCTGTAAATCCTTGTGAGTAATGCTGGAGCCGTGGAATCAATAAAAACCAAAATAACCTTCACGCGGCCTGCCCTGTAAGTGGATGATCCCATAGTGACAGACACCTCGTTGCTACGTGGGGGAAAGGTAATCTGGCAAAGATGACAAGGACTGTGTCTCTGTTGCTTCATTCACTGCCTTTCCCACTTTAATCAGTTCTGGCAGGGCAGGAGATTTTCAGATATGTTTTCAAGTTTAATTTTTAAAAACCTCATACTTCAGGGTGACATTGGCCATCCAGTGAGTTATGAAATCCCTCAAATCTTTTCTGGGAGAGTGGCAGGCCAAATCAGCTGCAAACCTGGATGGCTGCTTTTCAGTGTTGAATGAGGAGTGGATGGAGGGAGGCCAGGATTGAGAATGTCCTCACCGGAGACTCAGGATGCTGTAACAAAGCATCGTGCCGGGTCACTTAAAACAACAGAAATGTATTCTTGCAGAGTTCTGGAGGCTTACGTCTTAAATCAAGGTGCAGTCTAGGTTGGTTCCTTCTGGAGGTTTCGAGGGAGGGTCTGTTCCATCCCTCTCCCAGCTATTGGTGGTTGCTGGCAAATCCTCAGCATGTTTGACTGACATTTTCCCTCTGCACCAATTCCTCTGGGTCATCCTGTCGAGAGTTCCCTCTTTGCATTAGGAATCCAGTCACTGGATTTAGGGCCCACTCCAGTATCACCTCATTATAACGTGGTTACTTCTGTAAAGACCTTACTTCTAATAAGGCCATGCTCATTGGTGGGGGGTTTAGGACTGTGACATATCTCTTGGGGGGAAACAGTTCAACCCACAACAGTGTCTCATATTAAATAACAAAAAAAACAACAACTATTTCTAGCCAGGTGCCGTAGCACAAGCCTGTAATCAAAGTGACTCAGGAAGCTGAGGCAGAAGAATCATAAGTTCAAAGACAGCCTCAGTAACTTAGAGAGGCCCTGAGCAACTTAGAGAAACCTGTCTCAAAATGAAAAATAAGCAGGCTGGGGATGTGCCTCAGTGGTTAAGCATCCCTGGGTATAATGTCTGATACCAATAAATAAATAAATAAATAAATAAATAAATAAATAAAATTTTAAAAATCTATTTCCTATTATACTCACATATGAATACACAACCAGTGTAACTCTACATCATGTTCAAGAATGGGGTCAAATTGTAATGGGTTGAACCTGATGTATGTATAATATGTCAAAATATACCTTCCTGTCATGTATGTCTAAAAGCAACAAATTTTAAAATTGCTTCCCCCAAAGTGATCCTATTTCTAGCTATTGGAATAAAACAAATTCTTCAAAGTGCTATCTGATATTTTAGGTCAATGTCTATCAGATTTACCTGGGATGTTTATTTCAAAAGGCATGTTTTGATTCTGAATGTCTGTGATGGGGCCCTGGATCTCCATTTTGACTGTGTCTGAGTGTTTTTGATACAAGTGAACTAGGAATCCTACTTTCAGAAACTTTTAGGGCTCCTTTAACTGCCCCCAAATTATTATGTCTTATTATTAATTCCAAGCTTTTTTCTACCCTAGACAACTTATTTATCTTTAACTCAGTTTTATAATGTGGTGCATAAAATGATTTTCATCATCAGTCCTAATTTACAATATTAACCATTCCTTAATTGCAGGTCTGTGAGCTAAGACCTTACTCAGGGAAATCACTTTTCCAGGTTTCTTTGAGATCTGTGCAAATTATAAAAGATGTTGTCATTTGTATTTTCAAAAATGATTTCCATTTTGTTTGACAATATTAGACTGAATCCTGTAAAACCAAAGATTCATCTCAATGATATATTCCTTAGCATAATGTGTTGGTCAGCATTCCATCACTGTAACAAAATACCTGAGATAAGCAACTTATAAGGAGGAAAGGTTAATTTGGCTCATAGTTTCAGACATTTTAGTCCATGGCTGCTTAGTCCTGTTGCTTTGGGCCTCTGATGCACATCGTGGCAGAAGCACATGGTGCAGGAGACTGCTTACCTTATGGCAGCCAGGAAGCAAAGAGTGAGAAAGGGGTCAGGATCCCAATATCTGCTTCAAGGGTATGTGCCCAACAAAGGAGGTAGAGCTCTACCTCCTCAAGGTTCTATCACCTCCCAGTAGTGCCACGGACCTGAACCATGACCACAGCACACAAGCCTATGAGAGATGCTCGACATCAAAACACATAATAAAAATCTTTACCATGGTAGTTGTTCCTCACTAGGAAACAAGATAACAGGCAAAACCAAACCAAAACAAAAAAACTACTGCTAGCCTGAGTTGAGGACATTTCAGATGAGTTTTTTCATCTGCATCTTGGAGTTAATTGTAGAACCTGTTAGTTATGGAAGGGCCTGGGAAAGATTAAACATTTAATACATAAGAGCTATTAGTTTATTTTGTCATGAAATGATGATGGTCTGTGCCTTCGGAAAGAATTTCCCCCATTTTACAAATAATTACTAAGAAGTAAGAGGTAACAAGAGAAGATAAATCAGTGAGGCATTTTTCCCCTTGTCGCCCAGAGGTTGATGCACGATGAGGCCAGAGACATCGCTTCAAACAGTATCTAGTTATGTAAGCCAGGCTGTATACTAAGACCCTTTATATAGACATGCATTAAATGTTCCCGTGCAGCAAATATTTGCACACTTGGTAATCCTTTTCTCATTTTTCACTATGAATGAAAAGAAACCAGACCTTCTTTCCCTCTGTTTATTTAACTGTTAATATTTGTAATTGAAACAAGAGAAAAATCCTATACAGTGGTTCAATTTAAGTACAATGGCACTGTAAAAGGTTTTATTTACACAGAGCTATTCTTTGGCTCTACACACACTGCCATCCACATGTGTATGTGTGTTACATGTACACATACGTCTATCAAAACATATACATGTCTTTGGAGTGTTTGCGATGAATGGAATTTTATAGCCTTTAAAGAAAGAGGAATCCCCACGGGCCATACAATGGTGTGATGCTTCTGTAATTTTGGCCTTTTAATTTGCAGAAACACAGCTGTGGGAGTAGAATGATTTCTTTTCAACTCTGCTCCATGGCCTCCCTTTGGGTTTTTATTGTGTACTTTCTAATTCCTTGGTAATTGGGAGAGATACTTTTTCTTGATTTGTTGGTATGTTGTTCTGAGGAGTTGCACAGCTAACAAGCAACCTCCAGGCTCAGAGGTGGATTATTTTCCAGTACTGTGTGAATACTTCACAATTCAAATCATCTCCCCAAATTCTAGATTTTACTTTTCCTGTGAGTTTTAGGTTTCTTTACATTATTGCTCATCCCTCCCTCCCCAGAAGCCATTCAACCAATTCTTTACCTGTATGATACCTATCAGTTACTGGGTGGGCACCATCTTATCCAGAAATGAGAATTGTCTCATCATTTATATCTTTCAGCAAACTTAGAAATTATCAGATTTTAGTTTCCATGGATCATGTGTCTTAGAAAGTTTAGGGCAATAGTACTAATATTTCCTGGCATCTCAGTTCAATGTTACTACTTTGACCTACAAAGAGCATCTCTCTTCCACCCTTCTGATCTCTTTTCCTGCATTTCTACTTGCAGAGTTTCAATAAAACAGTGACCCGAAGTTGCAAAATATTCACATTCAACTTATTTTCCCCATAACAGTAAATCTCAGGGTTGTAGCCCTGACTTTCAGAGGCCCCAGGTGAGTAGTCAAGGTCATGAGTTACGTTGTGTGGACTATGAATGACAGCAAGTGTTAGGAAGGGAATGGTTCAGAGGCGAAACTCCTAAAATAATCCTCCTTCCCACAGTGCCCATGGTAACTGCATTTAACTCACCGATGTAGCTGCCTTGATGGCTACAGCACAACGCCTCAGTCCAAAAGGGAGACCGTGGCCTCACCCTCTGCTCCTGCTAAAGGCAATGGCAAGATGGAAGACTAACCGCTAAATATTAGAGCCAACACATTTCTAAAACATTAACCATTTCTCAGTGGGACTCAGACTCTGTCAGTTACAAAAACATGATCTGGAACTCAGTTCCTGGCAGGACTCTCTTTGGGGCATTTTACATGGGTTTACTATAGACTTCTAAAACTTCTGACTCCCTTTCCTCATGTGCACAACTCAGGTTGTTATAAGGATTAAATGAATGAATATAGTCATTCAGTGCACATTTTCAGGTCTCACCAGAGGCCAGCCATTACCATTATGGCTTCCTCAGTACACACTGTTGTCCTAGATGGGGTTCAACGGTGTCATCATGGAGCACTTGGTTGTTAGAAAAGTTCAGGACTAAATGATTGGATCTCATAGGATCTGCGGCGGAGGGTTTATGCTTTCTGCAGAGAGGGCAGTAGCAAGTTGAGCTGGTTAATGCTCTTCTTGGCACAGTCTGCCTCTGACCTTATTTGCATTGTGTGAGTGCTGCCCATGGGTTCCCTGAAACTCTCTGGTGTCAGCTACACCAGAGGCAGATTAGCAATTTTTAGGTGAAAATGTCCCCTGAAGAGGCTGTGATTATCTCCTGAATCCCTGACCCAAAAGTGAGAATCCAGCATCTAAGCATGATTCCTATTTTTAAAAATGATTATTGTTAATGAGATTCCTTAATTACAATGAAAGGAGGTCCATTGGCATGCAGAAAGGAGAGGTAAACAAAAGCACACAGCTGCAATAATTAGGGCAGAATGCCTTAAAGGCACATAAATCACCTTCATCCAGACTTATCATGTGGTCTTCAAGGTCACAGAAAGCATTGAGTGCTTCAAGAGAGAGATGGATTCCCAAGGAAGAGGAAGAAAAATGGGAGAAAATATAGAGGTCTCACTATGCATTGGGCCTGGTTCTGAGGGCCTTCTGTGCTTTATCCCATTTATTCCTCATCTGATAGTATCATTACTATTAGTTTCAAATTTAGGTCTGGTTCCTTGAAGAACACAGCTGACCAACTCTTTAGTATCTCATAGATTAAATGTGCTGTGTTTGTTACTAGCTTAGCCAGGTTCAAGTTGCTAGCATACCTCAAGGTGTGAATTTAGAAGAAACACTTCTCCCTCTCCTCATCAGGTGTTTATTGCCTCTTTCAGATGAGAACATTAAGACTCCTAGGTATTCAGATCACTTCCTGTGTGGGTCAGAATTTCTAGGCAAACACAGATCAAAGTTATGAAGAGCACTCCATAGTTCTCTTTGAAGAAATGCAGAGGAAACATGTTGGTTCAAAGGCTCTGGGGATGGTGAGGCAGGTGGCCACACATATGTCTCTGCATGGTGTGGGAGTTCTTCCCTCCCCACGATGACACCTTTCGAGTTGTAGACACGTACCTCCCTTCCCTGATCGCTGGAGGACCACCCTCTGTAGGGCTCCTCTATTTTACCAGATAGCATAGAACACATTCAGAAAAACCTCCATTAATTTGAGCATGTATGATCCCAACTTATTCACACCCTAGATTTTCTTTTTAATTCTCAAGCAAATGAGTTTTTAGAATGTCAATAACTAACCATGCTTCACAAAATTTTTTTTTTCTTTCGGGATTTGGATTTTAGATTTTTTTCCACTTTCCCTGAAACATATCCACATTTACTTTCTTTGCTTTCCAGATTTTCATCGCAGAGAAAGTAACTATTTCATTACCTCTCCTTCACAGAAGGTCACTGTGGAGAATACCAATCCTTTATTCCTATTTCTGGAAAGTTTTCCATCCTGGGAAGAGCAACAAATCACAAAACCAGCATCGATGTGCAAATACTTTGCAGTCCAACCACGGGAGATGCTGCAACTTTCACTCTGAGAAGTTAAGCGTGACCTAGACAAGACCCAGACATGGGCTCCTGAGGAAGACCACGGGGCTTTACAATTATTGCCTTGATCATGGAAAGAAATATGAGTCATCACTGGCAACCGCCAACTCAGGATGGTCTTTGGGGGCAATCAGTGTGGGAGAGAATCAAAGAACATCTGGAAAAGAGCATATTTCCAGCTAGTTCACACCCTGCTTGATTTGTATTTCAATGTATTAAAGCTGCTGCCCTGAGAAAAGCAGCCTGGACTAATGTTTTGGGATTAGAAAATTTCAGCAAGGTGAGAAGGGGAGACTAGGAATGAGTGGCCTCCAAATGTTACACCTGTAACTCTGATGGGTAATGGTTTATGCTAATTTCTCTCAATCTTTTCCTTACCACCAACCAGCAAAATTATACTAACAAAATTATACTAACAAAAATTAATATCTAATCTACATAAGAACATGTCCAAATAACATTTTGGGGGGCCTCTATTGACAGACCTCTCCTTGACCTTCCATCCCCACCATTTATGCTGCAGATGAACCAAAACAGAAGGACGAGAAATTTCAACACTGAAGGGAGGAGGGGCTTTTGGCAGGACAGGAAGACGAGGACGCCATTTGACCAATGGTGCTGATTTGAGTATAGTTTCCCCTCGAGTCCAGGTAATAACTTTAAAGTCTAGAAAAGATAACTGAATCCCAAAGGATCTTTATTTTAGAAACATTCAGCTCAGATCCATGCATTTGTAAACCAACAGACATCTCCAATGTTTCTAGAGAATCACTGTGGTTCCTGGTTCCTTTGGTATGTGATATTCTGAAAGAGGTTCTAAGGGACATTTATGTCAAGAAGTGTTTATCCTCTTTGCTGTCAAATCTACAAACCGTAAATTTGCCCCCAAAGCATCCCAGTTTGTCAAAGGAACAAATAATATACGTCATTTGTAAAGGTATCTAGGCTTGTTGGGACATCTCTGATTATAGCTGGTACCACTTCTTGACAGACAGGTATCATGTAGCAAGGTGTGCCACCCATGTGACCCTGAGGCTCTTAGGAGAATATCCCAAGAGGATTCCCCATTCATGTTGTCTACTTCACTTAAGGGCTCATGGCTTGAGCACATGGTATGGGCCCTCATTCCACCTGTTTCCTCCTACGCTGTGTGCTGTGTCCCCCGAAACCTTGTCTACACGGTACTGCTCTCTGGTCCTGCTTTCTTCTCTTTTGACTTTGTTTTCCTCCAGAGGGCAGAAACACCATGGTCTGGGTAAGGGTAAGGCAGTTACTAATCCCTGAGTACCTGCTATTGTGCTTAGCAGTAACCCTCTGGGCCACAGCAGCCCCCTGGATCAAGAATCTGGGATCAAGGCCATGCACAATGACTGCATATCTCTCTACTTCATCATAGTTCAGCAGGTGGTGATGTGTGTGCCCGGCTTCTAGTGTCTTAACTGCCTTCACATACATTTGACCATTAAACCACCCTAAGCATCATATAGGCAAGCATATTAATATCACCCTTTTTATTGATAAAACTCCAGGGCTCACAGAGGTGAGAAGAAGTGGGGCTTGAGGCTGGAGTTTTAATGCTAGATTCAGCTGACTCTAGAATATTGTGCCTGGTTTACCCAAGATGGGAATTCAGGGGAGGGCTCTGGGCCTGAATGCTTATTCTGAAAGCGCCAGGCCTGGGGTTCTCAAACTTGGTTTGCTTTGGAGCTACCTGGAGGACTGGCTAAAACACACAGATTCTGGGTCCCACTCCTGGAGACAGATTCACTAGCTCTGGAATGGAGATTAACAATTTGATTTCTAACACACCAATGCTGATATGTTGTTCCTGGGACTGTACTTTGAGAACCACTGCTTCAGAATCTAAGATACGGGTCCTCCACCCTGCTTTCATAGTAGAATTTTACAGGATACTTTTATATACATGCATATACACATGCATGTACATACATACAGATATATACACACATACACACATTTATATGATAGGTAGGTAGGCAGATAGACAGATGATAGATAGATAGATAGATAGATAGATAGATGATAGATAGATAGATGATAGATAACTTGGGTCCTATTTCAGAGAGATCCAGTGATTGTGGGGAAGGGCCAGGGGCACTGATACTTTTCAACTTCCCCAGGTGACTGTCACATGCAGCCTGGGTAAAAGCCATCGTTCTAAGGCAGGGACCAGCAAACTATGGTCTCCAGCTGACTGCTTTCTGTAAATAACTTCTACAGGAACACAGCCACACTCACTTGTTTATGCATTGTCTAGGGCTGATTTCACGGTACAAGGAGAGAGCTGAGTAGTTGTGACAGACCTGTGACAGGCCGTTGGCCTACAAGCCTACCACATTGGTTGTCTGACCCTTTATAGGTAATAAAAGCCATGCAGAGTAAACTACGGAGGATATCCTACACCTTCCCACTTTCAACAAATCCTTCCATATCTCACTCAAGGCCCTGTGAGGCGCATCAGGAAACCACAAGAGGGTGAACTCTTCTAGAAGGGACTTGACTCAAAGTTCTGATTGCATTTTTTTTTTTTTAAATGAGCTTTCTTTCTGCTTCTCTGCTTCCTGTGAATGCATCTTCCTTTCCCATCATCCTGACACCTTCCCTCCTTCCCTCTCTCAGGCTCCTTCATCACCTATGAGGATCTGCTTCACTGGCCGTCCATTGATATCTGACGGTCCCTACCATACACAGCAGTGGAAAGAGACTGGTATGTGGAATCAGGGTCTGGATTTGAATAATACCTCCACTTCTTAGTTGTGAAATCCAGAGAAATATCCTTTGCTTCTGTGGACTTGAGTCTCCTGATTAGTAAAATAGAGATGTGAGTACCTCACTCCTAGGGTTACTGCAAGGATTAAAGAAGAATAGTCCAAGTGCATTACAAAGTACGGAACGACTAACAACACTTTCCATTTATTGTGATTGGCCACCACTACCCAGGAGAATTCAAAAACAAAACTAAAGGTCAACGCATTGGCTTCCTTTTGGGACTAGCCAGGATGATAATAGGAACTGTCCAGATTCTAAAATTGGGTGCACCCCACTTTGACAAGGGTGGGGGAAAGACCCAAAACTTCTTAGGCTGCAGTTTTTATGACCTGCTTGGGATCCCAGGATTAGAGCTCAGAATCTGTACACTCAGATGTTGACAATACAATCTGGCACTGGCCTTTAGTGAGATTTATGGCCAGGGCTACCTCTAATGCAAAAACCTGGAAAAAGGCAAAATACAGGTGAAGAAACTATCTTTACCTAAAACTTCAAAGTGCAAAATAAAGAAGAAAAAGGGTATAGCAAAAAATGAAGGGAGGCCCTGAGTATTTTACAGTTAACTCCCGTGGCTCAAAAGACTTCCTGGTTCAGTGTTCTATTAAGAGGGTAATGCATACAGATATTAATTCATAAAGCATATGAAGAGCCTGGAATCCTTTCCCATCCCTGATGCACAGACCAATTTCATCCCTAAATCCCTCATCTATTGCCCCTGGGAAACTCTTGTCATGTACAGAATCCTCAAAATGATTTCCAGAAACTTCATGTAAATACAGAGAAAAGAAAATGTGAACCTCTCTCATAACTCACATATAGTGGTTAAAGAGAAAAGTGTCTTTCTTGTAAACAGAGATCCTCACATCTGTTACTTCTCTTGCAATCTCCTGACATCAGATTCACTCACAGCAAAACTCATTACTGGTCAATTCAATCAGAACCACCACACTGATTCTGTTTATAAAAAATTCCAGAGCATTAAAAAAAAAAACTTTGGAAAAATAGTCTACTTCTTGCAATGATTGGACACAACAGCATCCTCGTATCTCTGAAGCTATCATGTTTGAAAACCACACATTTCAAGTTCTGCCCCGAAAGCACAGTCAGCCACATTTTGATATCCTCATGACGGGCAAAGAGCAGAGCCAGCTCTATACCAGAGAGAATAAACTGGCAGCAAAACCTATGTATAGAGAGATTATGCAAAGATTCTAATTTTCCCTTTTGATAAAAAATTGCAAAATGAAACAGCGAGAATATAATTTGAACAATCTGTTAGACCCAAGACTGCTAGTATCTTTTCTTTTTTTGGTCCAACTTGGAATTTTCACTTATTCATCACCATTTGCAGATCTAGAAACACCGTTTGGATGAGATTAGGCAACAGCTCGTTACTGAGTTCAACCCAGCTGCTATCCATGGGCCTCCTTAGACCCTCTAATGACCACTACTTGGTTTCACAAGCACCTACTGAAGAAATACAAGCAAGTGAGAATGAGAGAAGGACCCCAAAGAATGAGAGAAAAGAATCAAATGTATACATATGAGAGAGAATCAAAGGGGTGTCCCATTTCAAGAACCCAGGTTAGGGAAGATTCTTTTTGCTTATCATTGTCTGCCCCCTTTTAAAGTCCTATTGTACAAAAAATTTCTGCCTCATATGCAGCAATTACTGATTCTCAGGCAGACTGCAGAGACCAAATCTTAAGTGACTCGAGTCTTCCCTATAACTTCATGATGAGAAAAAAGGATACAGAAGAGCACATGCTTTTAATTTAGGAACTCTTGATAATATCCAAACTTGGCTTCATGTGTATATTCCAAATACTTGAAATGTTCCCTGAGGAGGGAATATCTTGCTTGGAAAAGCCTGGCAATCAATTAGTTTACCCTTCACTTTTTTTGAGTTCTTGATTTTTTTTTTTTTTTTCCCCCTGGTTCTTCCTTTCCACCTTGACTGGAAATCTTGTTTTTTTTTTCTTTTTTTGGTTTAACTCAGGGTTTGCTTTAGCAAATAGGCTCCTTTCCAGAACTATTTTGAAATGTTATGCTTATGAAGGGAATATTTTAGATAGAAGCCCTAGCAATGCTTCCACCAAGCACTGCTTTCCATGTACAAAGCTGATGGTCTCTTTGTTTCTATCTGTTCCCAGGTGGAAGACAAATCAGTCCAAGGTCCTCTGCCTGGTTCCACATGACCACACAGCTGCTCAGTCTGGTTGGGACTTGAGCCATAAGCTGCGCCATGGACCCAAGGAAAGAAATCAGCACAGATTACCAGTGGACATCCAATCTGGGCTTCATTTAATGGTTGCTCTAAATAAGGAATTGACCAACTTCATCTGTGAAAGCCTCAGTCATATTATTTTAGGCTTTGAAGGCCCACAGGTCTATACCATGACTACCAGATGCTGCTATCATACTGTGAATGCAGCCTTAGACAACCCAGAAACAAAGAAACAGGGCTGTGTTCCAATACAATTTTGTTTATAAAAAACAGCTTGCTGATCCCTGCAAACAAACTTGCCCATCCAGCTTGAGCCCAACTCCTACAGCTTCCGGTTCACCTAATTCCCACCCTAACAACTACTTCATACAGTTCCTCAAATCACCCAACAAGAGTGGCTAAAAAACCCCAGATCAAATTAAAATGTGATAGCAAGTGCAGGCAGATTTGGTTAAATATTTGGAGGGAGGTCCAGTTTCTAGATAAAAAGAAAACATTACCCTTGTAGAACAATTTTCTATGGCCGTTTCAATGTCAGCATCAGCTTCACCACATCAAAGAATGATGACCACCTCCAACAAACCCACCAGGTCACAGAACCAGAGCTCTGTGAGACAGGCAAGGATGCCCGGAGATATGCTGTGAATGTAGTTGCTCCTCTGTACTCTTTTGAGGTTATAGAGAGAAAAACATGGAACACAGAGCTCAGCACATCGGAAATATTATTATCTACTTTTCAACAGTAAGGACTATGAGCTAAGCTTTTCCACCTATGATGTACTATATAAATTACCTGGGGTCCTATATGCAAATTCTGATGCAGTACACCTGGGAAGGAAGTCCTGCAAGTCTTCATTTTTAACAGGTGGACAAGCGAGACTGATGTTGTTAGTCTTAAGAATTTTGCTTTGAAAGAGTAGAGTCACCCACAAACCAAACGGATCAATATCTCTGGAGACAAGGCCCATGCATTAGCATTTATTAAAGTACACAGGTAATTTTAGTATAAAATCAAGACTGAGAATTGCTACATTTGAGACTCAGAGAAATGAACTGACTTGCCCAAGGTCACCTGGCCAGGGGTCAAGCAGAGATTTTAAGTGAAGTACAATTCTTACTTGCCTGATGATCTTTGAAAATTATCCTAAAAATTATTAGTTGGCAGGTAGAACTAGGCAAAGGTTGCACAGCTTCCAGAATAACAGCAGATATGAGGGGAGCGGAAGGAAGGTGGCTGAACTCACTCAAGTATAGTGACATTAGTTCTGGGAACACAGGTGGAGCAGGCAGCATGGTACACCACTCACCCCTGTGTGAACATCCTCCTGAATCCTTCTTCTAAGCAACATGGCAGGCGCGTCGCAGAGGGTATACTGGAGTTCAGAAATGGCAGCACCTTCCTCTGCTCTTCCTCAGCACCTCCTCGTGATGGAACTCTAGAGGCTGGGAATCACATTTGGCTTCCCTTCTGCCTCATGAGAGTTTCAAGAAGTCATATTGATAGGAATGAGCAAAATTTCTAACCCAGAGATTTTTGTCCCACAGACGGCCAAGGTAAAAGGAAAAGAAGAAAATATTTTGGGGAAAATTTTTGGACAATCCCATGATTTTCTGGGTCTCTGAAAAGGAACCAATCCAACATCTGAGTGAAAGTCCATCTGGAGACCTGAAGTTCAATTTCATTTACCTGATTATTCAACCACAATTGTTGAAGATCTGAGATGTAGTCTCTCTTAACAGCTTATGGGGGCCGCCCCTGGGCTGAAGAGCGTGGCTGTGTCATTTGGGTTATGCCTTCTCTAGGGGGAAAGGGAGGCATGATTCCCTTTTGAGGGAGTAACTGAACATCTCCCAGTCTAAGCAAAAGCTGCAGAGGACACTGGGAACCACATCCTTGTAGGGTGAGGACGTGAGGGAACGGTGGGTCCTGGGAGCCCTGTGGGTTCATGTGAAAATTCATAACCTTGAACATGCAGGGGATCTGGGAGCTCAGTGTTTTGCCAAATATTTTCAGAGGCTTAAATTCCAGTGTGACTTCTCTCCACCTCTGTTCTTTTGGGAGATTCCTAAAAATGCTTATTTCACTTTTTATTCTACCCCTCTCTGGCTCCCTTTTGGATAACAAAGGAATATGAACCATCCCCTAAAAGACATTGCCCAGACACTCTGAAAAAGAAACAGAACCTCCAGGGCCGCCACATCTGTAGGAAGCGGCTCTCAACGTCATTTCAGCTGTGCTTTGGGTCCCTGGGTGACTTTCTCAGCAGCTGCAGAGTGGGGTTCAGGACTGCTGATCATTGCTGGGTGGGGTCAGAGTGAACCTCACACAGAAGTCCAGAGGGACCTGGAGCCTCTGCAGCTCTCCTCCCTGGACTTAAAGATGAGCCATCTGAGGCTCTGTGATGGGAAATCACCTGTCCAAGGCCACCTGGGCCTGCAGGGGCAGAAGCGGGACTAAGCCCCAGGCAACAGACTGAAATGGACCTCTCTTCCCTTCCCTGAAAAGAGGAACTATCAGAAGCAGTGGCAGAATGTGCAGATCTAGTGTCTGGTAGTCAAATTTTTTGAGCCTCTTTCTAGAAAGACTTCCAGGAGTCAGGGCCATGCTGCTGGCTGGCTGTGCCTGCTCCTTGCGTTCATTCCTGACAGAGACAGGACAGTGACCCAAGAATAGGGTTGACCTTAGTGAGACCCACCAGCCGGGCAAAGCTCTAATCCAGCATTGTCAGGAAGTCTTCCTTTGGCTTTTTCCATCTCTGCTAGGGAACTTGCTTTAGGCTGAATTCTGCGATATGTAAGCCACAAAGTCATTCATACTCATCTAACAGAATATCCTTTGAAGAAACGTGCATTGAACATGCTGGCAGTGGGGGTGCAAGGCAGCAGGCCCCCCAAGGTCAACAGTCTGTTTAGCATGCTGGGCAGTGTGCCTCAGAACCGCTGGAGAGCTTGCTGATGCAGATGTGCTGCCCTTGCTCCCCTTGGTGACTCACTGGGGCTCTGGGTGGGTCCTTAGGAATCAGTATTTTAATAAGCTTCTTAGGTTGGCCATCCAAGTCCTGTGGATTCAGAAAGCTGGTCCAGCAGGCTGGGAGGCCCTCAGGAGCAACAGCAGCAGATCCTTCTGGAACTGCTTTGTAGTACACTGCATCTCCAGGAGGCAGGAAAGGGAGCTCTGTTAGTCTCTTTTCCACCAAAATCAGGGGGCAGGGAAAGGAAGAAGGCTGGGTTGGAGAAGTCAATTTTAGCATTCGTGGGTGTGTCAGTGGCCCTGCTTCTCACAGGTAGGAAACCTCTTGGTGGAACTCCTCTGCCCTAAGAAAAGGCGACACTGGAGCTATTTAAGGAAAAGAAGAAGGGCACAAAACCATTTGTGCTCACATCCTGGGTGATGAGAGGAGGTGAGACCTCTTACTCCATCTCACACATTCTGTTAATAAAGCGAAGAAACAAATACGGGAACCTCTTGCAGAAGAAAAAGACCTGCTTACATTTGAATCTCTATTTCCAGCCAATGTGATCACTTGGTGTTCCTGTAAGAGGGGCAGTTTGGACCAGGGGACCCCGGGAGGCGGGAGGGGAGTGTCTGCGGAGGAAGCAGACATTCTCCAAGTGTTCAGCATAGTTAGAGCCATTTGCTTTTGTTTCTGCTCTGACTGCAGGAAATGAACCATGATATGAAAACACCTTTTTTCTTGTGTTGTGGCCTAGAATTTCATCAGAGAAGCCACAGCTGGGAGGAAGCCTTGGGGAGGGGTGAGGGGTGGGAGCGGGGGAAGCACGGTGGGGACAGGAGCACAGGGGAAGGGACAGGAGGCCCAGAGAACGGAGAAGAGGAAAACATCTGTGATGAGATGCTGCGTAATTAATCATCTCCATGAGGTTCCAACAGTCCCTGGGCCTGGTCCCGGGCTCTCCAGACAGTTTGCTGACACGGAGGGGAAACACGAGGCCACAGACAGCCAGGAAGACCGTGTTGCAGCTACACAAACAGCCGACCCTGCAGCAGGCCCTGATTTTTCAAATTAAGCATGAAATCATGCCCGTGGGGGACAAAGCAACAAATCCCCCCTAGGGCCTCAGAGACAGACCGAGAATATTCACCATCTCGTGTGTTGGTGGGGGTAGATGCCACCACGCAAGCGGGGCTTGGCTTCAAGGAAACTGCTGTGATGTAATCACAGAGGGGCTGGAAGTAGATGCAACTGTTCCCACACTGAGCTTCCAGTGGGTCTGTGGAGGAGGGGCCCAGGAACTGCCTTCGCTGTCACTGCTCACTGAATGCCGGCATTCGCAAGCTAGAGAGGAGCGTCAGCATCTCCTTTCCCACTCACCTCTGCTTCCCCCACCAGTCATCTTAACTGGCAGAGGAGAGGTTAACCCACTCATTAAGGGTTCCAGTGCTTTGTCTGTGTTTTCTCAAGAAAACGACAACATGTAAGATAGAATGCCCCTGAAGAGTTAATTTAAAACAAGCTTGGATGGAAAGAGTTGTCCTGTAGTTTACCACTGTCAAAAATATGACATATATGAGGCTGTGTATGTGGGGGCAGGGATTTCCTCACAAACCTAGAATGGCTCTAAAACGTAAAGTCTAGTTTAGCCTGGCACAACAGCACTCCTGTAATACCAGTCACTCAGGAGGCCGAGATAGGAGGATCGCAAGTTAGAGGCCAGCCTCAGTAACTTAGCAAGGGCCTAAGCAACTTAAGGAGACACTGTCTCAAGAAAAAAAAAAAGGGGGTGGAGATAAGGCTCAGTGGTAAAGCACCCTTGTGTTAAAACTCCAGTGCCAAAAAAAGTCTAGTTTAAAATAAAAGAATCCATCTTCTTCGTGACAATGAAAAGTGAATCTAACAAGTTTGAGTTTATTGCCCCCCCCCCTTTGTGATTGTAACTTTGTGACTTTTCTTCATTCTGGAACACACACACACACACACACACACACACACACACAAATGCATGCACATCCAAAATTCCTGACATTAGTGGAAGAAAACAGAATTACAAATATGCTTATTAGAACAGTATGACATTATTTTTAAAATACATTACTAGATGTATTACTGGACTGAAGTTGAGAAGCAAAAACACATCTTAGCTCTAAGCCAGTGTGACTGGTTTTTCGGCGGCTCAGTCATTTCATCCTCCCAAACTCTAGTGTCCTCCCTGGTAAAGTGAATGTATTGGACCAGATGGATTTTAAGTCTCTTCCAACTCTGAGAGTCCCCAGCTGCAGAACAGATGTTTTCAACTGGTTCTCCCTGGCAGCGATGGCTCAGCACTGACCCCTCCGTTCCCTGTGTGACCTTCTTGAGGGAAGCATCCACATCCGTGGTGAGGAAGGCTTCGGCTGGGACTTTTAAAGACAAGGTCTCTGGCTCCATTGCCATTTTGCTGTACTTACTAGAAAACATAGTCTTGTTTTGAGAGCTGGCGTGAGCCAGTCCGAGGCCTGACATGGCTTTGGTGTTTCTGCTAAACCCGAGAACTGCTTGAGTCACATTGACTCAAAAGAATTGGAAAGGAACTGACCCCAATTCAAGATAATTCAATAATTTGGACACAGAAGACAAAAATATGTAATAACCAAAATTCAATAATCCTGGAGGGTCCTTTTACAACTCCCATGAGCATTTTAAATAGCTTGTGCAGAAAACCTCTTATTGTTTTAAATCAATAGAGCCATAGCCTTTGCTCCTAATCAAACCAAAAATAATGTACCTGATAATACTCTTATTATATAGGAAGAGCTTATAAATGAGCACTGTGAATCCCCAATTCTCATGGTCAGCAGGCTTTGAGAATATGAGAGCAATTAAATGAGAAGGAAACCTAGCAGCAGAGTGGACTTGGTGTTCTGGAGACACAGTAGTCGTGGCAGATGGACCGGCCTCTGCCCTGCCTCCCATCCAGGTCCCTTCTTGGCTCCCCATGGGGTGTGAGCAACAGAAGAGAGAGTCACGCTCTTCTCCAGCTCTGGGACCTGGAATCAGTCTTCGTGTCAGTCAGGAAAGTCCCTCCTTCCCCCTCCACCTCTCTTCTTTCTCCTTCCTTCTGCCTCCTTTCTTCCTTCTCCTTCTCTTTCTTCTTTTTTCCAAGCAGAGGACCTTATGAAAGGACTGTGGCCAAGAAAGAAGCAACAGGACAGCAGTAAACCCAGCAAAATGCCTGTTCACCTCTTGCTTGACCTTTGACGGTGGTCGAGAAACCACAGACACCAATGGACTGTGGCATCAGGCCCCTGGGGACCAGTGAATGAGCCCTGGGAGTCTCAGGGGAACCATCCAAGAGCTATTTCCAGCCATTTCAGGCTTCACACCCGAGGTAGCATGTGAGAAGCCCGTCAATTCCAAAGTGCGTTTATTTGCTGTGCTAGAAGAGATTGTAAGCAAATCTGGCTTTGATGAGGAAATATGCTAAGTCTTATAGGGCTGGCATGTGGGACAATTTGGTGGACACAAATCCAGGAGAAGTAAGAAGCCTGAGCTATTGTTTGGGTCCTCTGTTCCTCATCTTCAAGCCACAAGCCTTAGCTTTGTGCCTGTCCTTTCACTTTAAAAAGAGAGAGGTCAAGAGGGGGAGGGTGAAAACAGCTGCAAGGTTCTCCTTCTTCTTGCCATTCCCCACGGTCACATCTACTGGGCCAGCACTGATCATTGCACAGTTAAATTATAGCCAGCAACTTGTGCCTGTGCTCACGTTCAAGTGAGTTTTTAAAAAGAGGCTATTTCAAATGCCATTCACCTTCACGTCCAATTCTGCCACCTAATCTGGACTTTTCATGTCCTCTGACAGTGTTTCTCCCAGTCTGGCTTGAATGTTTTTTTAAGAAGCCTTTCAGTGGCCCTCAGCCAGGGGCAGGCGCTGCTCCCAGCTCACCTCTCTGCACACCATCCCTCCTGCAGGTCATTGCCATCCATTTAGCAGCATTCTTCCGAATACTTTCATGTAACTTGAGCCTCTTATCAGGTCTCCAAATGTGCACCCTGGGACTTCTCCCTGTAATCTTGCTATGGGGCTGTGTCTTAGAGAGAAGCTCCGGGGTTGCTAACTTTATTTGGCAACAATGCCCTAAGCCGCAGTGAGCTGACTGCCATTCTCTCTGGTCTTCATTGACTACTTTTCCATTTGCTGAACTCAAGCTCATCTGCAGTGCTGAAGCCTGAGGTTGAACTGGCCAGTTTCTATGCAAACCAAAGGCTGGGGCAGTAGCATTTACCTACAAGTTGAGTGTTAATGCCAGGTCCCACTGAAAAATTGAAATCTAATAACTGAACATAAATGTTCTTCTTCCTTATTAATGTGATTAATAATAACAGCCAAGCTTACTGGATTATTGGTATCGCTATTATTACCACTAATATTATAATACAGACAATGGCTTAGCTAGAGCTTTATGCACCTTGCCTTATGTTATCATTAGATTTTACAGATCAGAAAATGAGATGAGATGAAGAAATTCCTCACCATCCCAGGCAGAATTTGCTACTCTGCTTGGCTTCAGCATTTATGCTGCAAAATGTGGAAACTAAAAGGGGTGAGCACCTAGTGGTTGGGGTGGGGTCCTCACACACAGGGATCAGGATGGGTGGGGAAGTAATGTGAAGGAGTAACACAGCTAAATTGTGTGGGGTTGGCTTCTGTCTCAGTCCCACAGTTCTCATTTGGACCCCACAGTAGGTTTTGTGAGGCCAAACACTCCTTTCCTTCTCCTCCTGTGCTTGCCTATCTGTATGAGGCAAGGGACAAATGAATAACTGAGTGGATTAAAAAAATGAAATGCATTTGTGTGCCAAGCCAGGTTATTGAGCAGGCACATTTGTTAGTCAGTTTTCCATTGCTGTAAGAAAACACCTGAGCTAATCAACTTAAAAGAAAGAAAGGTTTAATAAACCTTTCTAAAGGTTTATTTTGGCTCACAGTTTTAAATGATTCAGCCTATGATCACTTGGCCCTGAGGCTGTGGGCCTGTGGGGGCACAGCACATCGTGGCAGAAATGCATGATGAAGGAGGCCTATTCATCTCATAGTGTCCAAGAAACAAAGCGTGCGAGAGAGTCCAGGCTCCCTGTGTCCACTTCACGTGTATCAGCTCTAGTCCACAGGGCCAGAATTTTGGCCTAGGTAGGCTCTGAGTGGTCTGCTGGAGCAACTGGTCCTGCAACCCACAGCAGAACTGCACTGAGACCAAATACCTGAGGGTGGTCCCAGACCATTTTAAGGGAGCTGAAGAATTCCTACTGCCTGGTAGCGCTGTGGCTCACGCTTCCTCTCATGCCTGTGTCAACTGCTGGGAACAAACCTACTGCGGTGACAATGGCATGAAAACAGCGCCCACAACTGTGTGCAGTACGCAGTGCGTTGCTGGCTAACGTATTTATCATATGTCACTTTTCATTGTTATTTTAGAGTGCTTTTTTTTTTTAACTTATTAAAAATGTTTACATAAAAAAGGATGCTGTGCGATGCTGGTGGGAAACTCAAACATCTGTTTTCCAGGTTTCCTGATGACATCAAGAGGCCGTGTGGAGTGACTGGCCTGTCCCACACAGGTCTGGGTAGGTGCCCTCTATGACGTTTGCACGATGCCAGACTCACCAAGGGTGCGTTTCTCAGGACACACCTCTGCTGTTAAGGGTTGCATGACTCTTATGAAAGGTCTATTTTAATTAGGTCGAAATTATAGTAGTCACCATAGTTTAGAGTCTGGTATTCCACAGAAGCAATGGATCAAGCTGTTGCACAGGGCCCACTGCCCATGGAAGGTGCTCTTGATGACCCCAGGATGTCCGCTCTGTTTGCTGTTCTCTTTGCCCAATCTGCCTGTGTTGGTAAGGAGGATTTTTCGAGGTGCCAACAAAAAGACAAGATGAAGGGTTTACCTGAGCTTGCCTTTCTGCAAGTCAGTAGCTCTGGTTGTACATGACATCTTTTAGTTAAAATCGCCTGTGTAGGAAACTCAACAGCAAAATTCTAGAGAAGTCTGAAGCAGCAATAATCCCCAGGTCCTGGAGTGAAACCCTGTTTCCACGGTGGGTGGAACCAGTAGGCCGAAGCTTTGGAGCTGCTGAGACGGGGTGGTGGACTTTGTGGACCAGAAGATTAGGCACATGCCCACAAAAGTACCACCCATCATATGACTCAGTGAGATGGGTCCTAAAATACACGTCAGAAACAGAACTCGAATTATAAGTATATGAAGTGCATGAATAACTTGGATGCCCTGATCCTGGTGGGATGCTTCACCAAGCCAAAGGATCTTAACACGCAGTTGGAAGAGGAAGTTACCTCATGAGCATCTCTCTGTGTTTTTTCTGTGCATTTCCTGGGAGGCATAGAAAACAGCATCCCCAAACCGATGCTCCTGCTAGAGTAAACTAACACTGCCACATGAAATAGAGAGAACATATGTTAGAGGAATCCAGGAGTTAGCAGGCAAGTAAGAAATCTTCAAAGGCCAAAAGCTAATTGAAAATGGGAACCCAGGAGAGAAAACATGAGTAATGAAACTGGCTTTTGACCTAAGGACATCCCCCAGGCCCACATGGCCTTATGCTTTGGTTTTAACTGATTTGGAGGGTTGGGTAAGTGACAGGAGATTAAAGCAGGGCTTCCCTGGTGATGGGCCTATACTGTCATCCCATCATATAACCCGAGAGTCCAAGAGATAAATTCTTAGTGTTAGAGTGAAATAGAAATACCCTTTAACCTAGGCCACAAAGGTTTTCTACTGATTAAGTTTCAAGGAATATGAACATACATACCCCCAAAAAACCCAAACAACATGAACAAACAAAACAACACATCCAATGAAATCAAGCACTCTTGGCAAGAATCTGCAGAAATACTGGATGAGACCAACAAACTTCAAATATTAGAAGTATCAGACACAAAGTATAAAATACATGTGTTTAAAAATTGCAAAAACAGAATTTGGAACTAAAAAAATGGAGTCGCATACCACTAAATGCAGGCACAAATGTTTAAAAAACAAATATTAGAAATGAAAAATAAAGTTATCGAAGTTAAAAACTCAGTGGTTGGATTTTATATAAGAAGGAGATTTAATATGTTGAAAGGCTATAGATAAATTATATTGGCAAGAGACAAAAAATAGGTTAAGAGACCTGGAGACCATGGTGAGTCAGTCAGACATGCTTATCAGATGATGTAAGAGCAGAGAAGGAGAGAATTTGGTTGAAAAAATGCTTGAAGAGTGTTCTGGTTTAGCTATGTGGTGTTCCCCAAACTTATGCTTGAGACCATGCAAGAAGGTTCAGAGGTGACGTGAACAGATGATGAGAGTTGTAACATAATCAGTGGATCAACCCAGTGATTGATAAACTATTGTAATACAATCAGTGGATCAACCCAGTGACTGATAAACTGGGTGGTAACTGTATGCAGGGAGGGTGTGGCTGGAGGAGGTGGGTCACTGGGGACATGCCTTTGGGTACATATATTTTGTCTGTGGTAATGGAGCTCCCTGGGTGCTTCCTGGTTGTCATGTCCTGAGCTGCTTTCCTTCTCTGCCACACCTTCTGCCACCATGTTCTGCCTCACCTGAGCCCAGAGCAATGGAGTTGGCCATCTATGGACTCAGACTTCTGAAACTGTCAGCCCTAAATAAACTTTTCCTCCTCTGAAATTTTCTTGTCAGGTCTTTTGGTCACAGTGATGAAAAAGCTGATTAAAATGGAGGGACTGACTACATCATAATGAAAGGTCCAACTCACATGGAAGGCAAATTTGTAATGAAAAATATAGATTCAAAATACATAAAATGAAAACAGAACTATAGAGAGAGGCAGGCTGATCTACCTGCATGTGAAAACTGTCTCTAATGGAGAGACCAAATAGAAAAAAAAAAAACTAAAACCCAAAAAAACTAAACAAACACAAAAAGAAAATCAAAACAAGAAAGAGCATAGGTTGAGGACTGTTTTGGAAAGGAGGGTATAATCTTATCTTCTCTGTCTCTTCCATTAAGCAGAGAGCAACTGGATTGCCCTGTGGGAGGGTGACCATTACGATAGGGTAAGATGTGGGAGAAAGAGAGGCCCCGGAACCCACTGTCACATTTCATTTACAACAGCCAGCTGTCCAAGAATTTAGCAAAGCGGGATGCATCACAGACATTTACATACAAGCAGCATTCTTCAACTATGATTTGGTGAGTAATTGTAACAATCCCAACTGGTGTCATGGACCCAAAAATATAGGGGTAGTTAAAAAAGACCCTTCCTGATCAGACCATGATCAAAGTCATCCAAAGTCAGCTTCATCAAAAAAAAAAAATTCATCAACATTCATTTTTACTTCTCACCCCCCAAATCATGGAGAAGGGAAACTTTCTTTTCTTAAATGAAAATACTATCAAGGGCTTCTGATTCTATTTACTTAGTTAAGAAGCCTTAATGAAAGAGAGGACGAGGATTCCTGTACTTGAACCCTCACCATGAAAAGCCTAATGAAATCGTCCTTGTCCCTTGAAGTCTGTTGTATAAAGAAGATTTGATTTTTTCCAAGTAACTGGAAACATTTTTGTGTGGACATGTCTTGCACTAAAGACAGCCTCTGGGTTTTTGGATTTTATGTGAGGAGATCAATTAAGGCAGTTTGCAGCCTCTGTTTTCTTCCCAGAGCTGTTCAAGCCCTTTTTTCTAGCACTCAAGGAGTTGCAGAGAGTAAGCAAAGGAAATGCTCAGCTTTTCAAGTGCAGAGATGAGTATTTTTCACGGAAATGAATGCCGGCTGCTTTGGGGAGTTTTCTGAGGTCAAAATCCTTTTAGAATAAAACTTACAAAGTCATTGGATTCCTGCCTCATTACACATAAATAATTTATGAATTTGTAGTGTAATTCTTCTTTGAGCTGAATCAAAGCTCTTGGATTTTGCAAATCATTCCACACAGAAACCAATGACACACATTCCTGAGACTTCCATTGCGATCGATAAGTTTGCAGTTACTGTCAGTGGGTGCGATTTACCTGATTAACCTGTAAAAAGTGTTCTCCTTCATGAATGCTGTTCAGAAATAAACTGATATTGTAAAAGAAGAAAAGGGCAGGTTCCAGAACATGAATTCTTGGTAATCTTAAATGATGATGTATGAAAGAGAGAGAAAGGGAGAGCAGTTTGATTTGCTCCAACCAGGTTGACCCAGAAAGGAGAAGTGCAGAAAAATTGCTAAACCTAAACAATCGGGACATGAAGTCCTACGAGAGCGACACTCCCATATGCAATATCAACGCCTCATTTAAAATATGGATTGCCTGGATCTGAAAGACATTTAAATCCCAGAAATAAAAGAAGTTTTTGGCTTATTCTGTTTTTCTTTGGCTGTTTTCCTTCTATTCATTGGTAATGACTTTTATGTCCTTCTTTGAGACATTATCTTCAGATTTGGGGTAGGACTTCTACCAGGAACTCTGATAAAATTATGATTGAATTCAAAGTTCAGATAGACTTAATAGGGAGCTGGTGTTAAATATCCACTTGACTTGGAAGAAGATACTGGTTTACTAAGGCCATGTAGACATTCCTTTTGTAATTGGATTTCTCCTAGGAGTCTAAAAATATTTTTTAATGTTAATTCTTTCAAAGGTCCATCAAAAGGAAAAGGTCAGTTCATTGTGCGACAATCTTCACCCATGCATGGTCTGATTTAAATTATAGTTAATTTTGTCTGTAATCTGCCCAGGTGTGTGAACTCTATGATTGTGTTCTGGTTACCCATGCTTGGCTTATGTCAGAGCCAATAAATATTTGTTGAGTGAATGAATGAATGTGATGAAATAGATTTTTAATTGAAAACCCTTGACTTGGCCAAACTGTGGTTGACAGTGTATCGTTAACCCACCTGTGTGTTTTCTCTGTGTGTGAGACACACAGGGACAGGAAGGCTGCCATGGTCATGGGACTTGCTTCAGCATGGAGATGTAAAGAGTGTGATGAGCCCTTTCCAAGTGGAGAATTAACAGCCACTGTTCCCCCTGCCAATGGCTGCTCTGTTGCCTGAGGTCCCAGAGCAGGGGTGACACCATGTGTAAGTAACCCACACCCAACTCACAGTGGGTACTTGGTACAAACAAGAAATAAATTTATGCCACTGTGCCCCCTTTAGGGGTTGTTGATGTAGGTGTAACGTTGCCCATTGGGGCCCAACCAGATCAATGGAGAGTGGAAAAGCTTCTAAACATATGACACAAACCCAACTTCCAAAAGATTCGTTGTTAGACAGAAATAGAGGGGAGTCGCTTCTGGTCCTGGTTCATTCATTTTCTACCAATCTGACTTTTTACTTTTGAATAGCTTGGCCAGTCTTTGGGGCGTAAGAAAATATTCATGAAGTCAGGGCTTTTGATGATAATGACCCTGAATGAGCTTAAGTAATAAAATTATTGTGTGTTACAGATATATTTTTCTTCCTTTAACATTTAGGAAGGGAAGTCACTTTTCATTCAAACGGGTCCTTTTTGTCTGGCTTTCCCTACAATGTTTATGCCTGAGGTTTCTTACTAGTAGTAAAGAGTGTCCAAGTATGTTATGGGAATAGCCAAATTCCCAGTGCTTTAAAATGTATTCCATAGGCCCCAGAGTAGGTTAAAGGCTGATGGATTATACAGCAAATACATCAAAACTGGTATTTATGAAATACCCCATTTCTTCAGCTCTCTCCCTCATAAGCATGAATATCCCATTTGGGAGCTGTGGTGCAAATGTCTCAGACAGCTTGGAGGAAAAATTACTGCAGATTTTCCAAGACAAGGAATGGGTTCTTTAAGCTGTTCCGTAATTTAATAAAATGTCCATGTCAACTGATGTGTTACACGAACAAATATTTTAAAAGGCACAATTTGAACAGTTCACTGTGGTTTGTCTATTCAGATGTTCATAATCAACTCACTGAAACACCAATTACTTTGCTCAATAAAGGACAGATAGATTGGGAACGAGGGTGCAGATGGACTTTTTCATCTGGCAAGTTCATAACTGACAAGAAAGTTTCTGTTTAATTTGTTCAAGATTCAGGCAGAAAGTTCTAGCTTAAGAAGGGAAAATGGGCTATTAGACATGGCCTATATCAAGGATGCCACAGATGTTTAATGCTTTTAATTTGCATATTTTGTCAATGATTATTCATTTGTTAATATTCTTTCTACATTTTTGTTGGTGTAGGCTATCTAGATACAAAATCAAATTCCTATTTACTGTATGCTAATGGTTTATGAAGCTCTATGCGAGGTACCATCTCTGGAGGAAACAGCGTGTATAACTGATTTGAAAAGCCATGTCTTTTGCAAATAGTATCCCTTGCCTTTTGATGACTCCAGCACTAAGAATGTGCTATGATGTAGACGGCACGTGGCAGCTAGTTTTACTAAGTGCTTTGCAACAGAGAAGAACTCAATAAATACATTGGTTGACTGATTGATAACTATAGAATGTGTCAATTTGAGTTTTGGCTGGAGTTTAGGAATTCCAAAAGATATTTAAAAGTCTGAAGGAGAAAGGAAGCCCATCAACACCCTATAAAATAGATATAAATCTGTAATAGCCCTATTTTGGGTCTGAAAGTGTAACATTTCATTTTTATGACATGGAGCTCACCAAAGCTTTTGCTTAAATGTTTATGAGGACAAAGAAGAGTTTAACCCAGAGTTGAAAATGGTTTTGTTGGTAAATGATTCCCAAAATGATTTCAGAACACTTACACCTAATATGAATTGTGCAAAAGTTTTACTCCTTAAAAATGAGTGGCATGTTTTTACTTCATTGTTGAGTTCTGTATGATTTTCTGGATGAGCCTTAAGGCAGTGATGTGGAATGGGCTTTAGCATCTCCCAGGAAGTTATGCATTCAGGACTGTGATTTATCTTCTCTGTCCCCATGGTATACAACCCCATGCAATTAAACACAACTCAGCCTGAACTGAAACAGAGTCTCTGACCCTCCTTTTCTCACTATTCTTCCATATGCCTGAAAGGAGAGCTTCCCAGGAAGGTGAAAATAGTCCACTATCCATTGGGTAAGAGCTGAAAAACCCAGAGAAGGGGGCAGGCAATTCTTGCAGGTTCCCACAGTGCATACCACTGAATTAGATTTGTGCATCCTTCAAGCCTGTGGAATAAGCAGAATGTCCTGGAGATAAGCCATCACTTTATATGTGTGTCTTATGATATTCCCCACTTGGGCCTCATCAACCACAAGCCTCCTAATGGAAAGGAGCCTATGACAGGCAACCGTCCCTGCCACCACATGCTGCTCATGCTGCCTGGAGAAGAGCAGAGACTGAGACCAAATAAGTTGGGTGGTTCGGTTTTAATGTTTTTTATTTTCTCCCTGCTTTGAAAGCTCACTGCATTTTGCAGTTGTTATTACCTAGGGTTCATTGAAAATGAAACTGGGGTGTCCCAGTGGGGTTTTGCAGCAAATAGATAAAACAGGTTCAGGCAAGACTGGGCAGTTTACACTCTGAAGTGGACTGAGCAGTAGCCATTTGTTTGCTGGGGTGAATGGAGCATAATTTATTCAGCTGCAGAAGAGGCTGAAAGCCAATCTGGCTTTGACCCATTTATCTTTAGAAAACTAATTAAACTGGGGAATCTGGTTTACTGTTGTTATGAAAGTTTTACTTTTTTCTGTTCAGGCCACGCGGAAGATGGAGGGTGTGTATGTGTGTGTGTGTGTGTGTGTGTGTGTGTGTGTGTCACTGTCTGAAGGTGGGAAATGATCAGGTTCACCTAAAAACAGTGGCTGAAGCTCTAGATAGTCAAGCAGTTTCTTAAATACAGCCTGACATTCTTTTGAAATGCAAAATAGTGGAGCTAGCCGGATGCAGACTCTTTTGAGGTGACAAGGAAATGCCATGGCAATTTAAAATGAACAATAGACAGTTTCCCAAATCCGCACAGCCAAGACTTCCTAAATCACACCAGAATGGCCCCAAAGAGGCATGGAAGAACGTTTTTATGACCGGCATTTTACTCTGAAACTCTTATTAACCATCGGACAGGAAGTGATGCCAGAATGTTAGTTGCTTCATCTCTTTTGTTTAAAAACAATAAAAAAAAAATATATCTTGATGGTATTTTGCAAGCCCTTAAACCTATATGCAATAATTTTAACAACGTAATTTTTGCCACTGAGCATATCAATGAATTTCAGAAGTTGTGATTATTTTTGGAAGAATCATATTCAAAAGAGAATTTTTTCCCCCTCTTTTGACCTGGATAAAGGAGGCAAGCAGGGAAGTCAAGCAAACATGGGGATGGTAGTTTGATTTGCATTCATTTCAGTATAGTCGAGGAAGCCTTGGGGAAAACTAGGAGGGTCAAGGTAACCATCAGTTAAGGAGACTTGAGGAACTGAGTTGAGCTGGGCAGGTACAGACTCTGAACTGGAGTTATTCTAGCTATGGACTGGAACCAAGAAACAGAACCCTAATTTGTCCAACAGTGACAAGTCCTCCCACTCCCACTTCACATCAGGAGGCCTTGGGTCAGCCCTCTCTCTTGCCTCTTTTTCAAGGTCTTCCGTTCCAGAATGTTCCTCTTCCAGGTTTACCTCTTAACTTTCTTACCTCATCCAAATTTCCCTCAGCTCAGAGATCTGGAATGATAAATGGAATACTACTCAGGGGATAATTTCCTTTTGAAACAAGTGATTTTTTAAAGAAGGAATTTTAGACCCTGTATTATTAGCACTGCCTGGATTTAAGGCCAGGAGGACATGAGCTCCATGATGTCACAGGTGTGCTGCATGAATAAACATGTGCCCCTCAGGAGACAGTCATCTTCTCTCCTGGGTTCATGATGCTGTGTAGGGAACAAGTCTTTATTGAGGAGCCTTATTATTATGGAATGGCATTGTGAAAATGAGACCAGATAACAGTCTGGTCAAGTAAGATAACCCAAGAGTTAACTAATACAAATGCTTTCAAATAAATAACATCCAATCCTCCTTCCCTCCTCTAAAAGAAATTAGTTAATTCCAGTAGAAATTAAAAAGAGTAAACAGCCTATACCATAAACTATTTCTTAACCCCTTACATTCTCTATGTCCCAGCTAATAGAAAAATTAGCTCCTTATGCATGAGAGCTGGTGTTGGTTTGTTCTTATTATTAGCGAGGTAATTATTCGCTCAGCACAAGAAGAAAAGGGCAATATATTCTATCAGGGAAGAGCTAGTTTTTCAGGCAGACGACAATGGTCTGAACATTGGGATAGAATTTAAATCAGCCACCAAATGAGCTAGGCTTGCACAAAGATTAGATTGAAAATGTTGCCACTGGGAAAGAATACCAAAATGGTTGTTAACCACAAACACCAAGCAGAAAGGAAACTCCTGAACAAGTGGGCCACATGCCCTGTTCGCTGCATTCCAGAGGATTTGGAAAGGGAGAGTGGAGGTGGAGTGTCTCAGGAACACTCCAGAATGACTGTACAAAGACAAATGGGCATGAGAGGAAGAATAAGAAGACCAGTGCTTACACTATCCTGCATTGTCCTCCACACCGTCCTCTGGGAAGCAAGAGGAAACACATTTAAAGGAAAAAGAAAAAGAGATTATTCTATACACAGTAGCACAGCACAGGTATAAAGGTTAGTTTTGTAAGTTGGCATCCCACCCATCCCTGCCCCAAATTCCCTTGGAACCACCAGTCAAATAGTCAAGAAATCTGCACACACAGTAGGAGTGGAATACTCACAGGGGATGTTATGGGTGCAAATGATCACTGATGTGATGAGTTAGTTAACTTCCAACTGTGGCTTTTTAAAAAAAAAATTTTATAAAATATTCCTCTAAGGGACATCATTTAAAGTTCATTTTTGCTCTAATGAAAGAGCCAAAGTGAAGTCACTTTGAGCATCCACCCAAGTGTGTTCGGGAGCTTTCTGGCCTGTTGTGCTCTAATTTTCTGAGCTGTACAACTAATTGCCTTTTTGGAGAGGATAATTCAAAACTCCTCTGTATGTGCGGATCTTAAAAATCGAGCTACCTTGTGCTGATTTATTTTTGATCACTGAATTGGAACTTTACATAATATCATAGTTTTCCATCAAATTATTTAAGAGAATTCAGAGTATAAAATTAAGGCAAAGGGAAGAGAACCAATCTCTTTTTGAGTATAAATAATCACCTCTGGCCTATTTAAATGAAAATCTTTAACCTTCAGCTGGGACAGAGGGGGGCTCAGGTGAGCGTTAGCAGTAGGGAACATGGAACATGATGTTAGAACCAGTCTGTTAACAGGATCAGTTGACATTGTAACAAACCATAGCTGTTGGCAGTAAGATTATATTTTCTACCATTAAGTACAATTATACTGCACTAATAAAAATATGTGAAAAAAGATAACTCTTTCTTGGATAACAAAGATCACTTTAGGGGAGTTTGAAAGCTAGGGATGACCTTGACAATGTTTTAGGGCCATGTAACTCTCAAGGAACCAATGGAAATGTTTCCTGGTGATATAAAAGAATTTCCAAGTTCCTTATACATATTAGAAAAGGCTAAATGATGGAACTGATGTATTTTTAAGAGAGAGATTTCAATTATTTTACATAAGTTTAAGCAGCAGCTTGGGATTGGGAACTTCATTTCTAAAACAGAACTCAAAGTTACAGTTCACATAAAAAATATCTATACAACAATGGTTATAAGAACAGATACCAACAGATCCAGTCAATAACACAGGTACTAATTAAATGGGATTAAGAAGTGACATTCCAAGAACCTTAGTTATGTTATTTTCATTTTGGCAAAAGGGTGAGGTGATTGGAGAATTCTTTTGATGTTGGCCTCTGAAGCATTTTATCTGCTGAAACAGAGAAATTAAGAGAAATTTTCCCAATTATCCTCCTTTTCTGGGACACATGCTTCTTATAAATATTCAGGAAACATCTTTTCAGGGGAAAATTAGAACAGGAGTAGGTAACCCGAGCCTTGTTTATAAACAGTTGAAATGGGCTGTAATGGAGAACAGACCCATCTGGCTCGTTCCCCATGGCTTGCTCTTCGAAGATGATCATGTCTGACTGTTGGACCACTCCACTCCCTATTCTTCAGAACTGTACCCTTAAAGGGAGAAAGGCCTTGGGGGAGCCAGTGGTTGCCAATGGAGACTGATATTAGCTTCGGGCCTGGCTCCTGTTTCTCAAGAATAACCTTGATACCACTTCTTTTGATGTAGACAAAGCCTTGTTGGAGCTGAGGAAAGTAGCTCCAGGTAGGCCCTAGCTGGCTGTTGCTGATTCTTACAATTTGGGAAGGGATCAGAATTTAATTCATTTAAAAAATGAATAAAACTACAAATTTCACTTACACAGCCTGAACTCATACCTCTAGGGAAGTAAATATTCTATGTTGTCAGAGAACATATTGGAATAAAATTGGATTACTAATTGGATACCTAAGTACTGAGTCTGGTCCTTGGCTTTTCTTTATGGCCTGATGATCCACCATCATTAATTATTTTCACAAAAAAATTGATTAGAATATATTTTGGGAGGGGTGAAGAAAATAGAAGATCCTTGATCAGTTTGCTATTTGCAAGGGCTTATCAAGACCCCTTCATTTGGGAGCTTTTTGAAGATTACCAATGAAGTTTCTCTATAAAAAGTTCAAATTCCAATTTTCATATTGATTAGATTTTAAACATCATGTGAAATTCCCAAAGCGTTGATGCTTTACTTAGCTGATGCTAAGCTGCATAAATATTTTTGTCCTGAAAAACATATTTTTCTTGATTTACTTCCTTAAGAGCTTAAGGGTGGATGTTAATTTTTCTTGGGGATAAGAATAAGCTATGATGTTTCAAAGGGAAAAAAATTCATTAGTTATTATAGATACTTTTACATTATTCAAATTCAGTGCAATCTGAACTAAGCGCAAGATGGACCTTAGTTTCAGTTCTTTTTTAAGTTTGATTTTATTATGATAAGAACACTTAACATAAGATCTACCCTCTTAACCGATGTTTAAGTAACTAATACAATATTGTTATCTGTGGGCATAATGCTATAAATCAGAGCTATAAAACTTACCCATCTTACATTTGTACCCCAGTTCTTAAATTGGATTTTGCAAAAATGCCAAAAGGTCTTAACTCTTAATGATTAAATCAGAGTCAACTAAAATGGAGGGATGGAAAGAAAAAGGATCAAACCTATAATCACTGTTTGTGCTTCTGGTTAGAAAGATGTACAAAGCAATTTGTAAAGCAGATCCCAAACGGTGGAATCTAAGGAAAACCATCATTCTTTAAAACAATAGGCTAATTGTTGGGCAGATATACTCAGTTATTTAAAAGAAAAATGGTGACTAATTTTAAACTTTTCCTAAAATTGTAAACAAGGTACTGTAGAAGGCTGAATTCATTACAGATATCATGCCTTTTCCAGAACCTACAATGATGAGAATTTTATTTGCCAATAACTGGTAATACATTAATAACCGTGAATGACTATAGTTATCCCTTCACTTTGAAACTTCATGGATAGGACTTTGTGTTGTAAGCACATTTGATTTTTTTTTTTTATAAAGGGAAATCCTGAGCTGTACTTACATCAAGGCCAAACACAACCAATTTAATCTTATGAGTTCTACACTGTAGAAGGATATTAACTCAAATCATAAAGTAATTTATAGCAGAAACTAATAAAAGAATTTTCATAATCCACAACCCTTGAGATCTGCATTTATATGGCACAATCAGATGTGGTTCAAATGCTTTACGACCTTAAGGTTTTTATCTGTTAATTTTACATCAAGATAATTGGCAAAGCAACATTAGCAGTACTAACAATTACAGGTATATAAACTGTTTATAGTACTATAAATTGAAGAAATTGAATTGAAAATAATCAGGCAGTATTTCTTTGAGATTATGAGCTTTGAATTTTTTATGCCAAATTTGGTTTTTAAAACACATTCAGAAAATTGTGTTTACTAAGTTTATGGTCGTTTTCTCCAACTAAATTGCTCTTAACGATACATACCATTCAGTGACTGAAACACTCTTAAATGGCTCAAAAAGTGATTATTTCTAAGGATTCCACCTTTTTAAAGACATATAAGAAAGAAAAAATGGTACAACATTAATTTAGGGTTTCTTGGCAGGATCTTTCAAACAGAAAACTTTGCATATAGGAAGTACAATAAAGTAACATTGTATCAGTTGAATAATCATTTTAAGAAAAGAACTGAAGCAGACGAATAAGACATATGCTATCTTAATTATATCTCTGGAAGAATTGGTAATTCAGTTTTCAAATTAATATTTCAGAAGAAATATGAAGTTGAACATTTGGTCATTGCACCATTGGATTTAATAGCTAGAAGATTTCTTAATCTAATTAGTTACCTAAAAGAGAGGTCCTATTACTTTTCAATATTCAAATTGAAAGAACAGAAGCAGATAGAAGAATGAGATGATTTTCACAACCAACTGGTTTGGAATCCCATAACCTAGTTAGAAGAATGAATGAATGACCTTGGTGACTGCAAGGGCCCACAATGGTCATCCACCCAAGAGGACTCACCAGCCGGTCCAAACTTGTGCCTGCAGCAGTGGTGGGTCTCTCATCGGGATTATAGGGCCTAAAACGTGTATTAAAGTTTTCAGGAGCCGAGCGGGCAGATCTGAGAGCTGGAGCAGGTTTGGGCTGGCCACATCCCTGAAAGACCTGGAAAGAACCATGGAAAGGTAAAGCAAGCTACCCAAAGGAAGTTTCCTCTATTTTATTTTCACTTTCTAAAATTTGTTCTTTTTAGATATACATGACTGTAGAGGGTATTTTGACATATTATAAATACGTGGAGTATAAGTTATTCTAATTAGAATCCCATTCTTGTGGTTGTACAAGATGTAGAGTTTCACTGGTCGTGTTTTCATACATGAACATAGGAAATGATGTCCGATTCATTCTACTGTCAAGAAAGTTTCCTCTTACAACAGCCAGGCAGAAGTGTGCAATAGAGTCATTTTCATGGAATTCTTACCTCCAGTGTACTCTAAGTTTGAAATTTAAACATGCACAACCACTACCATGACAGGAAGAATTACCCAGACAGACTGGTCCACTATGACTCTTAATTTTACCATATACAGTTATTTCTCTTTATTTGCAGATTTTTGATTTGCAAATGTGGCAGTCATTAAAATCTATTTATAACCCCCAAATCAGTGCTCAACAATACTTTCACAGAATAGGAGGGGCAACAATCTGAGCTGCCCAGTTGCATGTCGCAGCAGATGTTGAACAAAGCAATGCTCTCTGCCTTCTGTGTTGGTGTCCTTTTTGTGGTCTGTCTTATACCATGATTTTCACATATTTGTGCTTTTTTTTTTTTTTTTTTTTTAATGATTTCACTGTTTAAGTGAATAAGCCTGAGGACCATATAGAGGTTCTGAGTACAAAAGAATGGAATGTGTCTTGTGGAGAAAATATGTTTTTCGTAAATGTCATTCAAACCTAAGTTCAATGTCATGAATTCTATATTATTCAAGTATACATATTAAATAAGGCATCTTTAAACAAAGACACACAAAGAACAAGCGTGCAATGATGGGTTGATGATAATATCGTGACTAGTGGCTCCTAGGAGCCTAACCTTATATATTTCCCATAGGAACAACAGTTCGGTGTTTGCTAATTCAGTGTTTGTATTGACTTTCTACAACAAATAATGAGTATCGAATGTGTTAAAAATGAGGATTATAAAAGTTACTTCACAGGATCGTTTCAGGATTAAACAAATTGTGCCCCAGACGCTGTCATGCACATGAATTGGCATTCAATAAACATCCCTTTGGGATCTGTGTTATCATGACAAATGTATTTCATGTCTAGACTATAAGGCCAAATATTGTGAGGGACTCCCCTCTGAATAACAAAACCCTCTACTGGAAGAATGCTTTGGAAACACTCTCCTGGGCCAAGGTTGTAGAAAGAGGGCAAGTGCGTGTGGGTGAAATCCACATAATGACAGTTTCTTCTAATTTTGTTGACAGCTGTTCATGTCACAATTAGGGTTGCCATGGGAAATCAAGCTTCTTATTGTAATGAACTTAGGGACTGAGACGCAGGTTCTTTCCCACCATGACTTCACTTGGGCAAGTGTGCAAGTGCTTTTTTTACTACTTTAGAAGCTTTCCACTCTGTGCCTGATATCCAGATATTACACCTTGTCTAGATTTACAGGAAACAGAGTCACATGTTCAGGACATCTTGATGAAGTTTAACTTTAGTTTCTTCCATTCCTACATAGGGATTGATTTTTCTCCTATTTTTTTTTTTAAGTAAACTTTTCCAGACTATTTACGTGAGCAAATTCTTAACTCACATGTGTATATTTACAATGCATTAGTTCTGGTTTTGTCATTTAATTCCTTGTTGTTTAACTTTAAAGCAAGCATTTTTCACCATGCATATTATGTGATTCCACTGAAGTACGCAGAGAGCCCTTAAGTGCCATTCCCAATGACAAATTTTATCTCAAGACACAATTCATTTTGCTTTGCTACTACAGCTAATTTCTCTTTCGTCGTATTCAAAAGTTCTCCTTCGGCTCAGCATTTTGCAGAGCAGAAGCACTTTGTCTTGGCATTCCTTGAGATTGGCCTTAACACACTATTGATTATTCTCCCGCACAATTTCTGAAGTTGATGGTGTAAACCCATGTGATGAAGATAGTGGGCTCTTTTCTCCCTAGTGCCTAAATCACCTCCCTGTGGCAAGGTCATTGTTGATGGAGGGCATTAACATTTCCAGAGCTCCGGGGATCTGTTGAGAGTGCTATTTTGGGTTGCTTTGAAAATGATGGCTGACTTTTAAAAAATGTAAAGCCCAAGGCGAAACAATAGGAATGGCCTTACTAAGATTTCAGGAAACCAGGCACTGAACTAGTTAACAGACTCTTAATTTGCTCTTCTGGAAGAATCTGGCTTTGTGGGTTAAAGCTAAATCAAAGGAACATGGAATTGACCTGGAAGAATATTAGTGTTCTAGGGAAACATTTCATCATAACAGAAAAACCTTCTTCATTTTTGTTGTTTGTTTTGGAGGGTGCTAATTATAACAGAGCATATTAGTTAATGTGGCCTAGTAGCTTTCCATTATTTACGTTGGCTTTGGATTTTGAGGGTCACTTCACTGCAGAGCCTGCTGGGTCTAGGACCTAAATAGAAGAAAACACTGACTTCTAATTATTTTGGAAACAACACTTAACCTATGGTAGAAACCTATATAAAAATCTGTCACAATAACTTCTTATTGTGAAGGTCCCTTAACAGAGATTCTATCATACTCTTAGAAAAACAGAATTGTAAGAAAAATCCTTTAGTGTGGAAGTTCCAAGCCCTAGGGATCAGGAGGTATTTTTTTCAGAATTCTACAAAACCTAATGAGAGCTGTTGCAAGATGTGCCTAAGCATCAACTGATCCTTACTTTATATAAAATCACCTGCCAAATATTTTGCTTGGTGATGATTAAAGGCCCCTGTATTTGTCTCATGTGGAGAATACATTTTAAACAACAGATTTCCATCATATGACACAGAATAACCTACAAAGGGGAGGTTAACAATTTCATGTTTACTACATATTTTGGTCAACGTTTTTGTTGCTGTGACCAAAAGATCTGCCAAGAACAATTAGAGGAGGAAAAGTTTATTTAAGGGCTCACAGTTTCAGAGGTCTCAGTCCACAGAAGGCTGGCTCCATTACTTGGGGCTTGAGGTGAAGCAGGACATCATGGTGGAAGAGTGGGACAGAGGGAAGCAGTTTGGGGACATGGCCCCAGGAAGCAGAGAGCGCTCTCCTCACCATGGCAGGATATGAACTCCAAAGGCACACCCCCAATGACCCACCTCCTCCAGTCACACCCTCTTTGCCTTCAGTTACCATCCAGTTAATCTCCATCAGGGAATTAATTAAGGCTCTCATAATCCAACCATTTCACCTCTAAACCTACGTGCATTGTCTCACACATGAGCTTTTGGGGAACACCACATATCTAAACCATAAAGCTCATGTACCATGGTCTGAATGTTTGTGTCCTCCCCAAACTCCTCCTTTGAAACTTCATCTCAGTGTGATGGGATTAGGTGGTGGGTCTTTGGGAGGTAGTAGGATTTGGCCTTACAGATGGGATTATAGAAGAGGAACTATGAGTCACTGTTTATGGTATTTTGCTATATGGGCTTGAATGAACTAAGAGAGCATGCAATCTGTTAGCTAGAAAATATATATTTAAAATATGGGGTTCATGGGTGGGAGACAAAAAGAATTTCTATGCTGGAACTCGGGGACTATCTCACTTTTCTGAGTTTCTTATTGCAGCAGTATAGTTAGGGACCATGTTTTGTGGTTCAGGAGGCCCAGGGGGTTAAGTATGCCAATATTCAAGTAAGAGAAGAAGTAGATGAAAAATAATGTGAAGGCAAGGGCCTTAGATTAAATGAGAGACAGCAGATTAAGAGGTCCGTGCTAGACATGCAGATTTGGATTCTTAACCCAAAGGTGGAATTTGAAGTTCTGCAACTGGTTGCATCTATCCAGGGAAAGTATACAGATAGGAGGCAGATGGATGGAGCTGAGGATTACTCAGTACTGTGCCAACATTTAGAGGGCCCTCTGTGAGCCTTAGTTTCCTCCTCTGTCAAATGGGAATGTTATTGTTTAGATCTGGAATGTCCCTCAAAGAATTACATGTTGAAGGCTTGGTTCCCCAACTGGTGGTACTATTGGGAGGTGGTGGAAACTTCAGAAGGTGGGGCGTAGTTGGAGGAAGTTGGTCACTGGGGGCATGTTCTTGAAAGTTCTACTTTGCCCCAGTCCCTTCCAATCTCTCTCCATTTTGGCTTCCAGGCACCATGAGGTAAGCGGCTGTGCTCTGACACATGCTCCCTGCCATGATGTTCTGCCTCACCAGAGGCCCATAGTGATGTGGTCATGAGACCATGGACTGAAACATTTGAAAACATCAGACAAAATAACCCTTTTCTCCTTTAAGTTGTTTTAGTCAGGTGTTTCATCATAGTGGCAGAAAGCTGACCAACACAGGGAATTATAATATTATTTACCACACAGGTATTCTGTGATGATAAAATGTAGTGGATAAGGCAGGAAAGCAGACCATATTTAGAAAGTGAGTGCTTAATAGTAATTAGCTAACTGTAGCATTCTCTAACCAGTACTTTCTAGAAGTTTTTGCTTTCTGAATCAGAAATATGAAGGAAAACATGCCTGGAATGATGGTTCTTAAATATTTTCCACATAACATCATTTTCAGGGTCTCAAAGCTGTTACCTAAGCAACAGATTCCATGCACCAAATTCAAATTAGGTCCCTTTGCAAAGGACTTCATCATGCATGAACTCTTCAAAGGGGAAGAGGTTAGGTTTGTGGTTCCCAAAATTATTTGGCCCCAGTTTCCCCAGAAGGTTCTCATAAGAATGGGAAATCTCTGAGACATACCACAAAGGTAGCTGCAAACTGTCTGGGGCAAAAATTATTTAGATAGAACTGCTTTCCTTCAGAGGCATTTGGGAAGCCACCCTGCCCTCTCCCATCTTTAATTTGAGAAAAGAATATCATTTTAAACACTAAAGATCTTCCCTTTACAACAGAAGTTTCTAAAAGAGGGAGCTGCAGGCTAAGCCACCTGATTGTAGAACAAATCATTAGCTGTATCCCTTTAAAAAACAGAATCAGTGTTACCCCCTGCCAGTTTCCCTCCAAGGGATGTTGAAAGGGATAATTAGATAACTCCAGCAAGTATGTAGAAGCCCAATGTCCACGGATGTTGCAGATGAACAAAGGAGTTATCTTTCCTACCTAGATGACTCTAAAAAAAAAAAAATCCTGTGAATTTTGAGAAGCTGTCTAGCTCATGAATCCTCTCTCTTAAGAGGATTACGAAGATAATGTCTCGGAAGTATATTGGCATCCTGAGATTAAAGAAGCTGACATTAAGATAGCAAGTGCTGAATGAAGAGACATTTTATAGTTTGGGAGGGATGGAGAGGAGAATGGGTGTGGTGATAACAGGTTTAAGTGCTGTGTCTTAAGTTTCCAAATATATATTCAGAACCGAGCATTGCAGTGTTTTGAAATGTTTCTGTTAAACTAACATTGTGTGCACTTTTTTGTGTGCACATAAAGCTTTATCTTCTCTGTGTCTTCTTTATCTCTGAATTGTCTTTGGGAGTTTGATTATACACTCACGAGTCATTACTGGGAACCAGGGAAGCAAAGGACATTGTTTCAGTTTCTGTGTTTTTAAGCAGTTCTATCTTCTCACTGGGTTCTTATAATGGGGGGCGGGGGATGCTGCCATTTCCATGTGCCATTTTGAAATTTGCAAACAACTCTAATCTTTCAAATTAAATATAGATAACAGTTGATACTGTCTAGCTTTAAGCATTTGATGTTTTGTTTTGTTTTAGGTACTGGGAATTGAACCCAGGGGCACTCCACCACTGAGCCACATCCCCAGCCCTATTTTGTATTTTATTTAGAGACAGGGTCTCACTGAGTTGCTTAGGGCATCGCTAAGTTGCTGAAGTTAGCTTTGAACTCACGATCCTCCTGCCTCAGCCTCCCAAACTGGGATTACAGGCGTGTGCCACAGCGCCCTGCTAAGCATTTGATGTTTTGAGAATAATAGTATTTTTCCTTATTAGAGTCTAATTTACAGTGTTAATGATTGAACTATTTATTAGATGACTACCTGGGGAATTCCAGTCTGTCACATTTATACCTAAGAAAACAGAAGCCATACTTCTTTTTGCATCAGGCCTGTGTATAATTTGCCGGGTGTGGCCATTGTTTTTCCCGACTGACAGTTGTGGTGTCAAGGGCAAGTGTCTCCATCCATTTGTTTGCTAGAACACAAAAGCTTAGCATGGGTCATTTACAGAGACAAGAAATTTATTTCTTATGTTTCTAGAGGCTGTGAAGGACAGGTCAAAGCTCCAGTGATTCGGTGTCTGGTGAAGGACTCCTTTTTGCTGTGTCCTTACGTGACCCAGGAGCCAAAAGGGCTAAATGCTCCCTCAGGTGTCTATCATAAGGGAAGTTACCTCCAAAGGGCCCTATCTCTTAATATTAATTCCTTGGGGTTAGATTACAATATATGAATTTTGGGTGGACATATACATTTAGACCATAGCAATGGTCACAAACAAGAGTCTAAAAATGTGGAGTATTAGCTTCAGTCCTTCTTCTTACACTTGTATGACTTGTTCTTACACTTGAGATAACATGCTCTCCTGAATTTTCAAGGCTATTATGAAGACAGGATGCAAAGAAAAGATACCAGAAATGAGGTATAAAAGTGTGTTACTTTAACAGAAGTAATCTATAATTAAATAGGAAAATGATGGACAATAAATTAAACTATGGATTTGCAGAATTATGCATAAATAATTTAAGAGCTTTGAAGAATAGGGTATCACATATTTTGTTCACCATTGTATCCCAGAATCTATAAGAGTTTCTGGCACATAGTATGTGATTTAAAAGCTCAGGAATGAAAGATAATGTTTAAATTAATTATTAGTTATAATTTCCCCATTTTGTAAATATTTATTAAAGGAAAATTAACATCCAGATTTCTGTAATGAGAAAGAAAAAGTAAGAAAGAAAAGAGAATAAATTCATAATGAGTATCTATGACAGACACTTAACTGTGCTGTGTTTTATAGACTTTCTATCAAATAATCAATTATCTCTTCAAAGTCAAGGTTGAACACTTTTCTTCAGACTTAGGAAAATACAATGAATCTTGTCTCCATGTAAAAAAAATAATTTGGGGGGCTGGAGTTGTGGCTCAGTGGGAAAGTGCTTGCCTGGCATGTGTGAGGTCCTGAGTTCGATACTCAGCACCACATACATATAGATAAAATTGAACAAAAGATCCATTGACAACTAAAACAAAATTCATATATATATATATGCATATCTATATATATATATAAATAATTTGGTATTTCCTTTACTCCATTTTCTATGCCAGCTCAAAGAAAAGACAAAATTTTAAACAATTTTGTTTAAAATGATAACTAGAACTGAGAAATGATTACCAGAACTAAGAAATCCTGTTTCTTCATCATTCTATAATAGTTACTGTACTTGACAAACCAGTTAGAAAGTAGAGGGCCTTGCAGAAAAAAATAGATTGGTTCTCTGATTTTTGACTTGGGATGAGCTGAGATCCATGGGTACTAAAATACAATAATCTTCATTTATCTGAGGGGGGTATATTCGGAGACCTCCAGTGGATACCTGAATTTGCAGATAGTACTAAACTTCAAATAAATTTTTTCCCCATATATATGTAAATATATATACCTATGTTAAACTTTTACCCTTTCACTTAAAAGAAGCACTTCATGTCTTCTCTTTGGTATATCTGAACTGCTAGCATCACTACTCTTGTGCTTTGGGATAATTATTAAGTAAAATTATTAGAAAAGTTATTGGAACATAAGTGCTGTGCTATTGAGAATCCAGCTGATTAATCAATGTAGTTATTAAGTGACCACCAGGCAGGTAGCATATACAGCATGGAAACTGTGCTGTACAAAGGGATGATTTATACTCTGGGCATGACAGAGTGGAGAAGCACAAAATTTCATTGTGTTTCACAGAATGGTATTCAATTTGAAACTTATCACTTGTTTACTTCTGGAATTTTCCATGCAATATTTTTGGAGACCAGTTGACCATGATAGGTAAAACTGCAGAAAATGAAACCACAGATCTGGGGCATGATTATAATGGGGCTCAGAACTCAGGAAATAGCTAGCTATTGCTTACATGGAAGTGGCAAACAACTTGAACTCTTTTCACACCTACACTTTCTGATGTTCTTACATGGACAAAATGGGAAACAGCAGGGTATAGTGGTACATGCCTATAATTCTGTGAATCGTGAATCGGGAGGCTGAGACAAGAGAATCACAAATTTGAGGCAACTTAGTGAACCTTACCAAATGAGGCCCTAAGCAACTTAGCAAGACCCTGTCTCAATTTTAAAGAATTAAAAGGGCTGGGGGTGTGACTTAGTGTTTAAATGTCCCAGGGTTCAATCTACCTTATCTCCATCTTTAGCACAGAGCAGGGTGGGGTGGGGGGTGCTTTCTCATAGGAGAAGGGCTGTTTGCATATCAATACAAATAAATATGAATAACTTAAAACATTAAAAAAAAAACCACATTTCATTCAAAATAGAAGCAAGAAGAGCTACATTATCACCACTGCATAAAATTAAACTAGTACCCTAGAGTCTAAGTTCACACACACTTTTTTGATTTCTAATAGCTTTCTGCTCATATCCTAAGAATTATTTTCCTGATCACAAACAAAAAATTTTGACAATGACTTCTTTCTTTAGTTATAAAATCATTAAACTGGTGATACAAATATTCTAAATAATAGGTTTTCTTATTTTTATTCATTTTGGTTTGCCTTCTAAGAAGACAGTTTTTCACCTCCTTGTCTGGGATCGCTCCCTCTTCTTCTTTCTTTGTCTTCCTTCTCCCCCTTCTTTCTTTCTTTCTCCTTTTCTTTTCTCCCTGACTCATGCCTTTCTTTCCTTAAAGATTGATTACAGTGGTCTCCTGGCCAACTTCTCTGGCAAACTCTAGGTCCCTGGATGGGTTCAGGATTCTGTTAAAAGAATTTTGGATTCTACTGAATCAAGTCAAGTCATCAGTTTTAGTTTTGGCCACTTTTCATTGACTTCAGTTTCCAAAGCCAGCTACCACGTCAGTTTTAAGGTTTAAAAAATTTACTCCTTATGCTTATAGAGCGTGGTTCCAGAATAAGATGTATTGCATGCTTCTTAAAATCTTTTTTTTTTTTTAACAAAAGCAAATTCTTTTCACAGGTTTGAGAAGATTTTTTTTTCCTTGAAAATTTTTCATTCCTTAAACAGCAGAGCACCTGGATACTTCTTCCCAAATGGTGAGTAGGAAAGAGTGACAAGAAACTGGACACAACAAATTTCTGTGTATGCAGAGAAAAGAAATCCTAACCCTGTCTGTCTGACTAAATGACTATTTCATATGCACTTTGTTTATAAGGTTTAAAGGAGATCTTTAAGATCACTTTGCAGGATATAAATAAACATGTAAATTCTCAGTCTGGCTCTGATATAATTTGTTGAGTGTCACTATGGCCAAACATAAGTGATGCAGATATGCTTTGGACAGGTCCCTGTTCTCGTGAGGGTTCTGACAAGAAATCCGGCAATTAGAATGTGATGTGTGAAGGGAGCACCCATGAGGGGCAATGGACCCACAGCCTAGAGACAGAGAAGGTTTTCTGGGCTAGCAGTGGTATCCTGGAACCAGTTTTTACTGGCTCATGAAGTCACTTATTAAATTTCCAGGAATTTGGCAAGCCAGATGTTAAACATGGTGGGTATTAAAAATTATGTTGTACCATACCAACACTGCATTCCTTTCCAATTACTTTGCTATTATCTATGCTTCTGTAGTTACCGCTGTAAGTTGTATCTGCAAGATAGGGTCATTATATCATGGTGAGCTGCTCTAAACTCAGTGATGTCAAGCTGGAAATCAGCCACAGAGGTCAATTTCTTAGACCACAAAAATTGGCCAACACTACAACTAGCATGTTTTCCCCACCAAGGGGGCTCTTTTGAATATCTAATATAGGCTGCTGGAGGCAACAGCTCCACCAGGGTCAAACCCCATCACCTAATCCCAGAAGGGAAGTGCTAAGAGCTGGGGATAAAAGGGTGTGTCTGTGAGACCTGGCAGAGGTCACTGAAATTGCTCTCATAATAATCCTCCGCCCAGGGAAGCAACTTTCCTCTTTAAGGCAGGAAGCATTTACAAGGGGACTTCAGGAGACCAGGAAATTGCCTTCCATTGTTTCTAAGAATGCACTGTTAAAATCCAAATTGAGTTTCAAATCATCTCGTTTTGAGTAGACTACATTAAATATAATCTCCTCATCTTTTGCCCTGAAATTAAAGTGAAAGAAAATCTTAAGATATATCTCCAAAGGTTACAGATAATCAAGAGTTTTCCTTTACCACTACCAAAAAGGAAAAAAAAAAAATCTCTTTCACATAGAAGGGAAGTTAAAGCTAGTTTACTTCAGATGCATTGGCTATAAATGCATTGGAAGCATTTTTCTCGGACCTTCATTTTACATTGTAAAAAGGTATTTTTTTCTGTACCCCCCGCCATATCTAGTTTCTGAAGAATCTGGTCCTGTTACAAACAGAAATAGAACAGACTCTGATTTTCTGCACAGGGATGAAGAATTGAAAGAACAGAAGATATGCCAAGGTTATTGTTCCTTGGTGGAATGTTACATGTGAGACTGCTGGGTAGAATATAAACTCTGAATCTGAATAAACCAGAGGAAATTCTGCAAGTCAAGCATCATTCAGATGTTGTCTTTCCTTTGAAAACAAAACTACAGGAGTAGAAATAGAATGTAAAACTTGACAAATAGTATGGTCACTTGCTTTGTTCTCAGAGATGCAGCAGAAGAGACCAAGACCATTTTTTCCCTCAGTGTAGGAAATAATGTGATATTGGGCAGAGGCCACTGAAATTACTCTAAATCTCTGCTGTGGTAGCACTGGTGTGGCCAACAGTGTAGGTACAGACTAGAATCAGGTTGTTGACATAACTATCTGCAACTGCTCTTCCCTGGAGCCTGCTCTCCTTAGATGTTTATTCAGATCAGTCTCCAGGAGATACTTGCCATTGGAAATACTGACATACAGGCAAGGGATTCAATGCAGAGGTGTGGATATCAAATCCACTCTTCTGATCTTGGATGCTAAGAATAAGCCCAGAGACTCGCTCAGATGAGGCAAGACCCAAAACCACCGCCCTTCAGACTGTATGTGTCACAGATGTTTTCAATGATGACAATTAGGATGCTTAACCTTTATGAGTGATCTCGATTCAAAAAATCCCATGCTAAGCATTTACGTGCCCGGTATCATTGTACCCTCAAACAATCCTATGTGTAGGTCCTATTAGAGTGCTCATTTTCTGTATGGGTTAACCGAGTTTAAGTCATACAAGTGGTAGCAACCAGATCCCAGATCCATCTGAAGTCAAAATATGCCCTAATTCCTATGCTAGTCTGAAGAATACTAGATTAGCTTCAAATACATTTTAAAGTATTTGGCACTATAATTTCATGTTCTGAATTCCACTCGGGAACACATCAGTTTCTTCCATGTGTAAAGTGATGTGTCGGAAGGCTTTCTGCAGAATGTATGAATGAATAAGATGTAACTCTTCTCCTTAAATTACTTATAATCTTGGGAAGGAGAATGTAAGTACAAAAATAGCTATAACTCAAGGAATAATGTGCTTGCTGCTTTAGGTAGGGTACAGGGGCTCAAAGAAAGGAAGGATAAACGCTACTGGAATAGAAATGTATTTGCTTGAACTAAATTCTGAACAATGCCCTCATATCTGTAAGACAGATTTTCTCCATTTGATATTCCTAAGATATCACTTTTCCCTGACAGAATGGATGTTAGCAAATTATCAAGGGATAATATTTCTAAAAAACTATTGGGTTGGAAGGGGGTCATTTGAATAAACAACCTCTCATTTTACAGATGAGGAGACTAAAACCCAATAGCCAGAGAAGAGAAATTATTACATTCTCTTTTCTGTTCTCTTAGATTTTCTTCACTTTTATTTGAGCTTTGGATTCAGAAAGAATTATCTGGAGAAAATTAAGTACCTGAAGCGCTTCCTGCTCTTCTGTAATGGGTTCTACCCTCATCTGTAATAAGTGCTAATTGAATGAGTAGTTTCAATTGAAATTTAATAAGTCTTCCTTCTTAATTTAGATTATATCTGACAAACCAATCTTTTCCTGGATTAGGTTTGAAATTATTCCTAATATAGTTAAATATACCTAGCAAGATCAGTTTCATCTTTCCTGATAGGATAGGATGGAGATTATCAGCACATCTGATATTCAAAGGCAGAGATTCAGCTCATTTTTCCTCCTTTCCCTTGGGGAATTTCCACAAACTTGCAGCTTTTGAACTACTTTTATTGGGGTGGGAGGAAGGCAAATGAGAAGGGTTCTTGCCTGTCTTTGAAGACTATGCAGTTGGCAAAGATAATCCTGGTTGGAGTTGGAAGACCTAACACTCCGCCTCTCACCAGCAGGCTTCCCAATGTGTAGCAGGCCCCTAGCCCTCCCTTACACAGCTATCCTTCCAGTGCTGATGCACATCTGGTCCTGGTGGATAGATACTTAAGGAGGAAACTGTGGCATGCTGGTAAAATCTTTTTCTTTGGATCAGACAGATATGGACTGTAATCCCACCTCTGCCACCCCAGACTAGCTATTTACTCTCCTAAATTTAACATTGCTTACCTATAAAACAAGGAAATGGATGCTTTACAAGAATGCAGTAAGGATGTCAAGTAAATATATAAATAAGGCATCTAGAAAGAGACAGACACAGGAATCCACTGGAGTTCTTGTGCCTGGCATGTGATGGATATAGTAGGGGTTTAACCATGATGGCTGTCATCATTATGAAGTGATTTTTTGCCCAAAAGGAAATCAATAAAAATTTTAATATGTTTTTGTCCTCAGTCTTTAAAAATGTATATGATCTGAACAAAGGGTTAACAAATTAGAATTAAAATGAACACTGTGATGTTATCACTAAAATGCATACTATAGCTTGGCTATACAATTTGGGATGGTCATTTTTTTTTTTAAAGGAATCTCATTGCATCTCACCCCAACAGCTTCCCTGTGGGCTATACAGGAGAGGTCGAGGAATTTGACAATATCTAATAAAAACAATTCCGGGACAAGATTGAAGCATGAACGTACATGGGGAGAATAGATCTTTTCATTAGTCTGTAAATCCCTCTAATTCATGATCTCAGTTATTATGTACAAAGAGATTAGTTCTCCTTCCTCTAGATATGATGAGAGCATTTGTTGAAAGGGATTTCACGTCTGAAGCATTTCTTTTGCCATTAGGTACAGAAAGGAAAGGAATTTTATATTTTTTACTCTAGGACAGAGTGGAAGAAATGAGTGATTAGGATGGATAAGAGAAATGTTTAATTAGAATTTGTCACATTGGGAAGTAGTAGGTGGGGTTGTAAATTGGGAATTAGACCTTGCCACCTCTGTTTCTGTACATTCTCATGCAAGTTTTACTGAAGATTATGGAACCTTCCCTTAATATTTGATTTATTGAGCAAATATTCCCTGACTGACCTCCACCCTTCTATGAGATTTATTCTGTAGACACCAACCTCATTGTAATGTATTGATCTGCAAGATGGGCTTTGGAATACAGACTGCACCATGAGATCTTGGTAAATTACTCTACTTTTCTAAGTCTTGGTTTCTTTGTCTGCAAACTATGGGGAAAGATAATCTTATCACAGTATTGTTACAGATATTACATAATGTAAACCATGAAAAGCACTTAGTACACTGTGAGGCAGTGTGTGCTCTATAAATATGAGTTGGTAGGTATAAATATTGTTGCTTTCTTAAGTGACTCTGGGAGTGACTTCTATCAGTAACTGATTTAATAAAATATATGATTTTCAAAGGAAAAGGTACTAAACATATCCTGGAGTAAAAAGTCATTTTAATTTGTAAACAGATTTCCAACTCTCAGAATGTCCTGCCCCCAATTAAGAAACAGCTCTTGGCCTCACCTGAACGTCACCTATCAGAACAGAACAGCATCTCTAGGTAGATACTCCAGCCAGACTTGGAAAGTCAGAACTTCAAGTTTGATGAGAATCCTTATCCACAGTGACTAAGGATTCCTTTTAGAAAAAGGATAAATACTGTTTCTTAGCTAGAATGTACATTTTAGATTCTCATTCATGTGTAATTCCATGGATGTGGCTTCTATGGAAAATGAAACCATGTATTTCTAAACTTTAAAGAAAATTCCATTCCACTGATGAAATAAAACCTCTTTCAGAACACGTTTATTCACTGGCAAATCCTACTGGTATTTCCTGTTAAATTGATCCAGATTTGAACCACCTTGACTTTGCCACGATATTAAAAACTGACTTTGGACCTTCCTCAACACCATCCTGCAGATCCTGGTCCTCTTTCCTTTCCTTTTAACTCCCCCCATCCTTTTTTCTCTATGCCACATCCACCAGATACACTCCTGTTACTAGTCCATTGGATTTTTTTTTTTTTTTTTGTGGTTCTGGGGATTGAACCCAGGGCCTTGTGCTTGAGAGGCAAACACTCTACTAACTGAGCTACATCCCCAGCCTGATATTTTTTGTATTATCATTTCATGACCCTTTCTATTGTATCCCCTATGCAAGTAGACTCTTCTGTGCCCTGTATTATTTCTCTTCTTGACTTTGGCATTTGTTACAAAGAAATGTGTCATTTTAAAGGACATTTTTATTAACAGCAATACTATTCTAATGTAGTTGGACAAAATCCACAAAAACATCTCATTCACATTCCAGTAGAATAGTCCATTGCACTTGGAGGATTTTTGGTGGAATACTTGATTTGAACTATACTTAACAACAATGTATTGATGCTTGAAAATTGCTGAAAGACTAGGTTTTAAGTGTTCTCACCAGAAAAATAAATGAAAAGCATATAAAGTATAATGTATATGTTAATTAGCTTCATCTAGCTATTCCACTTTGTGTAGATGTTTCAAAACATCACTTACACTGAAATACATAGGTTTTATATTTTTCAATTTAAAAAAGTAATTAAAAATAATGTAGGTAATTCTTGAAAAAGGTTGATTTCTTAAAAGTTGGCCAGCACTCACTAGTGCTGCTCCTCTTTTTTAATGAATTAATTCAACAATTGTTTGCCTAGAGTTTCTGTGTGTGAAGTACAGGGCTGGGTTCTAGGAACACATCAGTGATTCCAGTACCACCTGAAGTTCCCCAAGGTCCCAGTACATCTGTCTATTTCCAATGTCTAACAGACACTCTGTTAGATTGCTCTAATAGGGAATCACAAGAGGGACCTGCAGAAATGGGACAGGCAGAAAAAGCATTATAGGCAAAGAAACATTCAAGGTACTGAGAAAAATCCAGGTGGCTGCACAGTGTCGGATGACAAGAAGCCACCGTCACAGGTCAGCAGGGCCAAGGCAGTGCAAGACCTGGCAGGAGTTTGGATCCCACTCTGCAAGGGAAGCAGCTGAAAGGCAAAGCAGGGAACATGACCGTGTTTATGTAGGAGCTGTGCCTTGTTCACTCCTGTCTCCCCAGTACTTGAACTTTGCCTGACATATGGATTCTCAACAAATATTTGCTGAATGGATGGATGAAAAGCAAAAAAAAAAAAAAAAAAAGAAATGCTTGACTTGAACATGGAGGAGCATGCACCAATGGCAATAGACACGGAATTCCAAGAAGTGTGGGATGGTCTCAGACTGAGGATCCTTTTGCCCATGTGTGTTGTGTACTCTTCTTTAGAGCCATTTTGAACTTCTACAACCTTAGCACCTTATGACTTGAGCACTTGGATATGTGGCCTCTCAAAACAACAGTAATCGCTTTCTAGGCAACAGATTTGAGAGAAATAGATGATTGCTCACTTTTTCTTCCCACAGGAAAGAAAGAAAATGACCTTTCTTGTAACCCCCAATTGTGCTCTTTCCCCAACAGTGGATGGTAATTTGGACTGTTCTCCTTCCTGCTGGGTACCCCCAACCCAGAAACAGGTCTGAGAAACTCTTGGTTCATCCATCTTCCAGAGAGAGAAAGAAACCCAGGCCAGATTCTTTCTCCTCCTACTTCCTCCAAGTTCACCCTGAAAAGCCCAAACCAGTTTGATTCATGCTTAGCCAATGAGACCTGGGGGGATCCATAGCTTTCTTTCTGCTTTGCAATTTCTCCCTCCTTCTTGATTGTATTTGAAATCTCTTTCACAAAGGATTTTAAAAATTGAAGAACGCTAATCATGCAACTCTTGGCTTGACATATTTTAGTACAAATGACTTTCAATTAAAATGCAATCACTCAGTCACTAGGTTTAAAGGACTGACACAGATTTGGTTAGTGTTTCTTGACAGGGAGACTGGGAAAGAGAACAGAAGGGCATTGTGCAGGCCCAGCATGGGAGGACAGGGATGATGAAGGATGAGGCTGGAGACCCTCTGGAAAGGTCTCAATTTTGCTGAAAGAGGGTCCTGCTTCTCTTCAACTTGGTGTAGACAATGAAACAAACAATACAAACAAAAAAACCCTGTGCAGCTGGATTTCGTGTTCTGCAGCTGCAAGCCCAGAAGCTCCGTCTCCTGATTTATGAACGGGCACTACTTTTTTCCTTAAAATGTGTGCTCGACTCCATACAAAGGAACGTTTGCCCTTGATGATTCATTAATGAATGGTTTACCTAGTCTTAAAAGGAAGTCAGATAGGGTGCTTAATGATTTACAATTGAACATCCAGGACATGTGCCTCACCTACATAGCTGTTGATAGAATCAGAAGTTACTAGAGAGACAACATGGTGAGGGTGTGTGGAAATTTCAAAAACATTAAAAAAGAAAATTTCCGCAAATTGCTCATAAAATGTGAGGGAATCCGTTAGCACACTTGGGGCTCGCTGAAACTTTTCGGCAGTCCGTCATTTCATCATGATTGAGTGACTGTGAATGAAAAATGGCTTCCCTTCTCCAGGCCATTTTGTTACACACTTTTCACAAAGTAGCAAATTTGTGGCTCAACAGGAAGAGCTCACTGGCAGCGTATTAGAATTTATAATCCCAGCCAATATATCTTGTGACTTCACTTTTAGGTTACTGCACCTGTGTTATGTACATATATTAGTAGATACATTATTAAAGCAAATACCTTTGCAGACACCTGCATGCTGTTCTCCTGCATGTTCATAATGGCTTCAGAAATCTTGACATCTATGGGGTCCATGACGGACTCAATGTTGAATGGCCCTTCCAGTCGCTCTGCCACCAAGAGCATGGCATCTGTTGAAATACAGGGACATGATTTATTTGAGAGCAGGGGGTTTCTGGTTCTTAACCTGCATTTAAACATTTTCAAAACAACTGGCTGAAAAACAACTGCCCACTTACATTTTTCCTTATTTTTGTATAGTCAAAAATACAATGGATGACTAAATCTTAAAATGATCACTTATTTTATTTCGTTTGAAGATTTAAAGATTATTTTCCATGCATGGAACCAGGCCTAAAAATAAGAAAATCAATCCAAATGCAGAGAGCTGAACATATTAACTCTTCCACACAAAATCAAAAACAGATTAGGTCAGGGACCTAATGCATTCCAAAATAGAGTCTGGCCTCTCTTCCTTGGGAGTCCGGAAAAATGGGAACCTTGAAGACGTGCTGATCTGTGAATTTGGATGCACAACTATCAAGACCCAACTCAAGAAAATCCACCGATATTAAGTATTTCTGGATTTCCCAGGGAAAACAGACCTGTCCCTACTCTGTGCTATCACACCCTTCTGTTGGTGATCTTCAACATCCCTCGGGTGAGGTGGGGATAAGGGGAATTTCTCTTACTTGGTTTGGTATAACCAAGGCCTACTCTGATTCATATCACATTGTAAGCTCTTAAAAAATGTCTATGAATTCCTACTGAACTGAATTGAACTGAACATTGCTTGAGAGTGTCAGTTTTCTGCAGAAGATGGTGCTGTTGATATGGAGTCAAGAGTTATGAATTTGGAGTCCCTCTTTGCTCTGTCACTAACTAGCTAAATGGCATGGAAAATTCTGAGTTTATTAGGTCACAGGTTAGTAAGATGTATAAGAGGGGCTGGTAACAAGGAGTTTCTCGGTGTCTGTGATGAGGGGCAGGTATCCACTCTGACACCACTGAAAACTGTCTGTCTTCTGTTCTTGGTAACCAGTATCATTGGTAGCCTATTCCCCACCAGGGATGTGGAGTAGACTTTTTTTTCGTGACAATGAAACTGTGACATTGGAAGATGTTTGTGTCTAGTATGACTGAAAAGCTGAATTAATTAATTTAAACAATTTAAAGTAACCTCTGGAGGCCAGCAGTCACCATATTAAACAGTATGGTCTAGACTCAAACTATAGACTCAATAAGGACCAAACTTTTCAATTGTTGAAGCTCTTAGAAGCCAATTTTAAACACTTTCCTTTTTGTTTTTTATTTCAAAATAATATATGTTTATTATCCAATGTTCATGAAACAGATAAAAGAAGAGAAATACACCATAATCCTACTTCCTAGAATAATGCTGTAAACAGTGTGGTATAGGCCCTATGTATTTTTATTCTGTGCATGAATATTTTAAGCATGCAATGAAATATAGTATACAAAAATCATATAATCTGTTTTCTAAATATAATATATTATTAATAAAAAGACTGTTTATAGTTTGCTGTTTTGTAGAAGTTGTGTGAGGAAACCGAATTTTATTTTTATTACATACCCAACCATGTTCAACCAGAGTCCAACATCAAAAAATCTTCAGGGTTATAAGAAGCTATGAATTAGACTGGTAGGAAAGATGTTTTTTTTAATATCTTAGAACTGTCTGTGAAGCAATTTTTTAAAGAGCCCCAGGTTTTAGAAACAGTATCAGCTTTGACGGCTGTGCACTTCTGTTGTGGGTCACACCTCATAACTGAGTCCCTACCGTATTCCCTTGGAGTGATCAAGGACTACGGCTTCCAAAGCTGAACTCGAAGCATCAGTGAGTCCTCTCCATCGCCCTCCCACGCCCACCCTCTATCTACATGATTCTCATGGAGCAAGTGGCCTGAAAAGCATTTGCAGGAACAAGGTCACATAAAGAGGTCCTCATAACAAATTCCCTGATGTTTCTCCTCAGAGAATGGACTTATCGGTGCATGTCATGGGAGGATCTTGTAGCAAAAGTAGCTATTTCACCAGATCTTAATGACCTAATTATCTGGCAATGTGGATAGAAGATGGTTGTAGTATTTCAATGTTAAAAATTCCTCCTTTAAACTGTTTCACATTGTTGGTGGCACTGTGAATTAGTACAACCACTATGGAAATCAGTATGGAAATCAGCCTCAAAAGACTAGGCATGAAACCACCATATGACCCAGCAATACCACTCCTTGGTATTTACCCTGAAGAATTAAAGTCATCTTACTACAGTGATACATGCATACCCACGTTTATAGCAGCATGATTGGCAAGAGCCAAAGTATGGAACCAGCCTAGGTATCCATCAATGGACAAATGAATAAAGAAAATGCGGTATGTATGCACAATGAAGTTTTACTCAGCCATAAAGAAAAATAAAATTACGTCATTTCCAGGAAAAATGGATGGATCTAGAGACCATTATGCTAAGTGAAATAGGTCAAACTCAAAAGATCAAGAGACATGTGTTTTCTCTCATATGCAGAAGCTAGAGAGGAAAAAGGAAAAGAAAGGTAAACTGGTGGGGCCTCATGGAAATCAAAGGGAGATTGGGAGGAAAGAGACTGGAGGGTAGGAGCTGCTGAGAGAGGGGGGAAATGCTGGGTAGTAATATCGACCAAATTATATTGTTATATTGTGTGCATGTATGAATATGCAACAAAGAATCCCATCAACTCTAATGCACCAGTAAACATGGGAAAGAAAAAATAAATTCTTATAATAAAAGACAGTAAGCAAAAAAAAATTTTTTTTAAATTTTTCCTTTAAGATTTTGAAGGGCAGCTAAATGTTGTCTGAAAGTTGGTCTGCTTCTTTGTGACTTTTTATCTATTTGGTGTGCTTATCAAAAATAATCCCTTTATCATCAAATTTCCAGCAGGCTTTTTGATGAAGATTAATTATGATGAATGAGCAAGTTTCTCTAGACAGATGTATCATTAAAAAAATCAAGATCCTTATACAGGAAAAAGAACTGGCACCATGGAGTTATCCAACAAATAAAATTAAAGGAACTGAAAATCATGGGATGCTTAAGTGTGTGCTTTATGCACATATTGCATAAATCATCATACAGCAAGTACTGACCTGTTACAATATATGTATCCAACATGATTAGGTTGAGTTCCTACAATAATAATGCTGGTTTAACTGAAAATGTGGAAGTAGTTGTGGCCTAGGCAAAAAGGACACCCTTTTGGTTTGGATCCTAAGGACCTAACATAGAGTTGCAGTTTGAAATTATAGGAGCTAACACATTTTCAAGAAAGTTCTCTTCTTGTTTAAATTAAAATACTCTTTCCTAGCAGACCTTCCCTTCACTAAGAAAGGCAAGTAGCTGCTCAATTTGTTTTATGAATTGGGGAAGCTTCTCTGGTGACTTCAATTTTCTAGTCCAAGCTTTCCAAGACAACAGCACTAGCCTTGTAGCTTCTCAGGTCTGCAAATTCATCTCCCAAAACCAGAGTCAGGTGCTCTGGTGACCCTTTCTTCAGCACTGAGTTGCTTGTAAGGCTATGGAAAAAGGTGACTGTGTTGATGGTCCAACCAAACACAGCCAAATGGCTATGTGCACCCGAACTACTTGTTCTTGTATTTCCATTCTTGATGTCAATTCATTTGCTTTGTTACACAAATTAATTTAGGATGTTGCATTTTTAATTTTTTTTTATTAGTGCATTGCAATGATGCACAATAGTTGGGTCCACTCTGACAAAATCATACATGCACTGAATATCATTTGCTCCATTATGATCCCCAGTGCTTCTTTTCTCTCTCCCTTCCTTCCTCCATGTCACTTCTTCTACTCTATTTGTCATCTCCTATTTATTTACTTATTTATTGTTTTTTAATTGGTGCTTTGTAAATATATATAAAGGTGAAATTCACTGTGGTATGTTCATTATATGAACTTAGCATAATTTCTTAATTTTCATTTCACAGATCCTCCCTTTTCTTGTTCCTCTTCCCCTCAATCCACTTTCTCTACTCCACAGATCTCTCTTCTTTTTTCATGGGATATTTGCTCCCCGCCCCAGTCTTTACTTCCTTATTTCTCTCTGGCTTCCACATGAGAGAGAAAGCATAAGATGATATATTTTTTATGTAAATATATATCTATTTATTTTTCTTCTAATTCAGGTCACTAGTCAGAATATGCTACTTAAGCTGTTTGTTATATGATCTATGTTTTCTTAGACTACAATATAGATAAAATACTTAGCTAAATAAAATTAGACTGTCATTCAAAAATTCAAAGCCAATATGGATTGACTCAAAACTTCAGAATCACCATTAAATTAAGCTATAAACATTTAGTTAATAATACTATGCTGAGGTGGGCGGGGTGGTGCACGCCTGTAATCCCAGCACTTGGGAGGATCAGGCAGGAGGATCGCGAGTTCAAAGCCAGCCTCAGCAACTTAGCAAGGACCTAAGCAACTCAGTGAGACCCTGTCTCTAATAAAATACAAAATAGGACTGGAGATGTGGCTCAGTGGTGGAGTGCCCCTGGGTTTAATCCCCAGTACCAAATAATAATAATAATAATAATAATAATAATAATAATAATAATACTATGCTGTACACTTAAAAAATTTGTCAAGAGGGATTTCAAATTTCTTATCATGATCATCATCATCATCAAAGTAACTTTAGAAGTTCTTATTAATCAAAATACTGATAAAGCATTAACTAGTATGAATGTAAAAAATAAATTGAAACACTATATTCCTCTTAACTAAAAATATGCAAATTATCCAAATTCCTGGAAAAGCTCAGAAAAATTGTGTCTGGATAAAATAATATCTAAATAACATCCACAAAAAATAACATGAATACACCGATTACTGTTATACCTCGGTTATTGATAAGAACAGAAGAAAGGCTAGCAGTCATAAATAGTGGGTTTAGGGGGCTAATAGTTTTCCTACTACAAGGTTGTTTGTGAAAATAAGATAGCTGATAGAAGATTAGATAAACTCATGCAAATAAAAAATATATATATGCCCACAAATCTAAAAAAATAAAAAATAAAAAATATATGTACATATATGATGTCATTGCTCCCACCCCAGGTTTTCATTTTTCTTCTAACTATGCATAACATGAAAGGAAAAGCATCTTTCTGAAAACTTCATCAGTATTTTGCAAGTCCACTGTAATAGGTCATGCTTACAGACTGCTTTTAGAAATCTAGTTCAGGCATATCTTATTGCCAGGTGAGGAAGTCATAGAGGAGGGCTGGAGTTGTCTAGCCCTGGATCTGAGAAAAGGCCTCAATAAAATGGCAGCTTCTGCTTGGCCTCAGGCCCCAACCCCCAACTGGGAGTGTCTCCATGATCCAATGAGCAGGGGGCTCAAGTATTCCTGCTTGTCTAGTTTGCTTCCCAACTGCCAGTCAAGCCCCTCACCAATCAAACTCCTCTAGTCTAAGGAGAACCCTCTGTCTGCCTAGTGCCTAAGGTATGTCAGGACCTGGGACATCTCAGCCCCCTTTTCTTCTCACAGTGAAAGAAACACAAAATAATCTTGTGACATCAAGGCAGTAGTCAGTGAGTTTCTCTGAAACCAATTAAGTCACTACATGGTTATAACTTGCTCCAGAGGCTGCCATCCTGTGGTATCTTAATTATCTCTGTGCCATTTATATTTTGAAATATTTGGAATGCTATTTTTAACTCTGCTCTTGGAGCTGTTCTCCTGCCAATTAAATGAGGACAGTCAGTCTGCCAGGTAGCAATCAGCGGATCCTTTCTGCACACATCCCCTGCGTCACCCAACTTTTGCTTCTCTTTAAAGAAGATTGTTGTCTTTGTTTCTAAATGGATAATAAAATATAGATGAATTAGAAACAGCATGAGTTACTGGTGCACACAGAGACACTGACTCTGTGAACACAGCGGGGATGAGTAGCTATTTCCAGAGGTGTCCATTCAAAGGCAAGGAGTCAGGTTGCAGGTAAAGCTGTACCTCTAGGCCAAGGTGTTCTGCTTAGGAAAGTGGAGTCAGGCACCTGGATGGTAGTGGGAAAATTGTTTAATTCATAAAGTTCTTCATCTATGCAATGGAGATTATGACTATATCTACCTAACAGTGATGGAATGAGCAATGAAATTAGATGATGCTTTAAAAAAATTACTAGCACAAGGCTGGTACCTTTAGCTCTCAGCAATGTTCAGTTTTTGTAAGCTTTACCTCTAGTCAGTGTAGGTGAAAAGGAGGGAACCAATTTGCTACATATTTTGGCAGAAGTACTGAAAGCAGCTGATGTGAGGAGTGAGGCTGTGAAGCACGTGGATGGCTTTAAGAGGAATGATTGGTGTTATTTTGTATGCTAAATGAATGCATAGATGATTGCTGCTTGTCAGATAATATTTAACAAATTTAGTATTTACAGTGCACCCTCGTGTTGGGAGTGGGGATTGAATTATGGTCCTTGAGCTGTCTGGTGACAGAAATGAGGCCTCTTCTGGGAACTTTGGGTGCAAGGATGCCAACTGATTGCCCAGTTGCTATGGTGACTCCCTGTTCAATAGGAGGTTCTGTGCCAGCCACCAAGCTATAAGTTCTTGACCTTGAGGTTCAGACACCAGCTGCCCTGGGGGTAGGAAGTTATGGACACAAGCTGATAATCCTAATTGGATTGCTTATACCTATGACCTTGGTTCTGCTTGTTTTGAAAAAACTTTCTCACAATAACCCTTTTAATGATAAAACCTATAAAATAAATGAGCTGAGCTTGCTCTAGGTCACTATCTTCCTACCAAGGATTTTAGTGAACCACTGAGCCCCAGCCTTTTCTCTGTTTGTGTGTCTGTTTGTCTTTTCTTCATCCCCTCATTGCCCCTCCTCTGGTACCTGAATTAACGGCCATGAACATCATGATGGTTAAGAAAAACTAAAATGTTACCCTGAAGGGACCACACAGGGAAACTTGTTCTCAGTTTGCAGAGAATCAAGATACCTAAACGTGTTGGCTTGCCTCAGATTAGGAGGAGTGTGTGTCCTGGAGTGTGCACATGAGAGAGACAAAGCATTGGATTGGAAGAAGGAAGCTACTGACACAGGGAGCTAGATGCCCTGTGATTTCTGGATGGCTCAGGATTGAAAGCTGTCTTACCCTGGGGACTCCTGGAAGTTTATACTCTTCTAGGACATAAAAGTCAAGTATGACTTTATATGATCATACATGTTTTTTTTAAACACTTTTTTGGTTGTCAATGGACTTTATTTATTTATATGTGGTGTAGAGAATCGAACCCAGTGCCTTGCACATTCTAGGCAAGTGCTCTACCACTGAGCCACGACTCCAGCCCCATACATGTTTTTAATTTACCTCTGCAGCAGTATGATAGTCAAGTTTTCATTGCTGTGACCCAAAACACTTGACAAAATCATCTTAGAGAAGGACAAATTTATGCTGGTTTCAGAGATTTTAGTCCATGGGTGGCTGGCTCCATTGCTCTGGTTCTGAGGTGAGGCAGAACCTCATGGCAGAAGAAAACTATTCAGCTCACAGTTGCCAAGAAACAGAAAGAGAGAGAATAAAGGGGCTGGGATCAAAATAAAACCTTTCAGTGCTCTCCCCCAGTGACCTACTTCCTCCAGCTAGGTGCTACTTCCCAGTAATCCATTCAGCTATCGATGTATTAATCCACCAAATGGATTAATCCACTGCTAAGGTCAAAGCCCTCATGATCCAGTCACTGCATAAAAGCCCCACCTCTGAACCTTGCTGCTCTGGGGACCATGCTTTCAACACATGTACTTTTGGGGGACAGTCCAGATCCAAACCAAAATGAGGAGATATAGAATCAGAAGTGACTTAGCTGAACACCATTGTCTTACCTAGAAGGTAAGTCTTTTCAAACTGTTTTAGAGGAGGCAAGATGAGAAAGCCCTTTTTTAAAAAAATGAGATGTTATTAAACTTTTCCTAAGTAGCTATAGGAGGGATAACCTTGAAAATTCAATTTGAATAACTTCAACTTAATCTAATAACTACTCATCATTGGCCAAGGCATGCTGCCCTAGCACTGTGGATTGGTGGTGGGGACAAAAGCTGTCCATGGTGCTGCCTCCGTGGAGTATAGAACATTCTTGAGTTAACAAAGGTAAAGCATATAAAATTTAAAAAAAGAAAAAAGAAAAAAGATTTCCCTCATTTAAGGAAGATTTGAACTAAGATAACAGCATTTCACTTCAATGCTCTCATTAAAATGTCTAAATCTGTCCTTAATAATCTCCTCTTGAAAATAGAATTGACAAGCACAATCTTCCCCATTGTTTTCTGAGAATTCCATGGCTTTCAGTTTTGCTCTTTTCTTTGGAAGCAGAGCTTACCCACTCGTTATCACCCAGGCTTCAGCCTAACTGATACTTTCCCCACTGAGAAGCATATGAACAAATTTATAAAAATCAAGCAATTTAAAGGCACCCTGGTAAATTCATTCACTGGCATCTAGTTATTCATTAAAAGAAAAAGAAAAAAAAACCAGTTTCAGTGTTTGTGTGTCGGCTGATTAAGGCCCTTGGCATGGCTGTAATTAGGGACTCTGCTGTCTACCGTGGCCTGCTGGAGACAGGTATGTGGAGTGTACATAGCCCTTCCTTTCATTCAACCCAACTAATTAAAATGCCCCCGTGAGATCTGGGAGGGGCATGTGTTTCAGGAGAGTTTGGGAAAGAGCACACAGCTCCCGGGGAACTGAGAATCAGCAACCATAGTGGACAGACAAGGTCTGAGTAACCAGGAAAGGGGCAGACTTGAAAGTGAAGAATTTGAACCTACACGGGTAGACAGTCTGTACACTTTTTGGAGTTAAAAATTTTTTTCTTTCTGATATTTTTTACATTATGCCAGGCTTTTCTGTTCTCTACTCTCTTCTCTGACATTGCCAGCAGGACTGTCTTTTAAAAAATGCAAATTTGATTTGGCCACTGCCCTACTCTAAAGGCATACAGTGGGTGTCTATGAGTGTGGCATAAGAAAGCCCCCATATGCTGGCCGCTGCCTACCTCACAGGCCTAACCTACACCACCCCTGTGCTCCTTCCCCCTAAACAGACTGTCCCCTCAGAGCTGAGTCAGAACTCTTTAAATGACATGGAAATTGTCACCCACCTCTCCTCATAACCAGTCCATCCTGAAACCAGTGGCAGACACATTTTTAAAAACATAGCCTTGTAATCATTCTACCTGCTCAAGAACATCCCAGGATTCAAGTTTAAAAAAGGATTCATAATCAGACTCTACCCTGACTTCTAATTAATATCACACTTCTCAACACGCTCCAGGATTCCCTGCTATTGCCAATAATGCTGCAGTGAGTATCTTGTATATGATTCATTTAACATCTATGCAAATGAATCTCTTGGATGAACTCTTAGAAGTAACACTGCCAGGTCAAAGATGTGAACATTTAATGTTTGTAGAGTCACCGCCCAAGTTCTTCCCATAAAGGCTGTACCTGCTTAGGTTCCCGCTAGCAACCCATGGCCGGGTCTGGTTTTCCAAACTCAAGTTTTTAGATGTTATTAAGATCAAACGTTTGGATCTTTGCCAATTGATAGGATAAGAAATTAGCACCCCAGTGTGTTTCTTGCTTGAAATTCCCTCATTATGGGGTAAAGTTGGACATCTTTAATCTACTTAAAAGCTATTTATTTTTATTCTCTGTCTCTTAATGTTTTTTGGCCATTTGCTTTTCCATTGGGATTATTGACTTTTTCATATTGATGTAAAAGAGCTTACTTTTTTAAAAATTAAGGAAACCTGCCCTGTTGTGACAAATTACCAATTTGTCCCTAGTTATTGTTTGTCCCTTGGCTTCATTTACTATGGTTTTGCTATGCAAAGCTCTAATTTTGTAAAGTCTACTTTGCGAATCATCTGAAACGCTTTTCTTGGCCTCGTGCCACACCTTCACAGGGCTTCTGTCCAAGGTCACCTCTAGGCCTAACGGGCTGCCATGCACATTTCCACTCACTATGCTTCCTGAACGCTTTCCTCCTAGACACCAACTCACTCTTAATTTCTTCATGGCTCCACCTTTCCTTCCCTCTAAACTCCTGGTCATTCTCATCCTGCTTTTATTCCTTGCTGACTAATTATTTGTGACCTTCATATATGTTTATTTGTTATTGTTCTGTTTTTCTCACTATTACATCATCTTCAAGAGGGCAGGGACTTCCTCTGCTTTGTTCACTACCATAGCCCCAACCCCTGGAGCCATGCAGTCCCCTTCTGTATCTGTGGGTTCCACATCCCCAGGGTTAACTGACCTTTGACTGAAAAGGTTGCATCTTATTGAACATGCATAGACTATTTCCTTCTCATTATTTCCTAAACAAGGCAGTAACGACTATTGTATACCGTTTACCTTGCATTAGGCATTGGAAGTCCTCCAGAGATGATTTAAAGCATACAGGAGGATGTGTGTAGGCTACATGTGAATACTATGCCGTTTTACATGAGGAACTTGAGCACCTGTGGATTTTGGAATCCACCGGGGTCCCAGAACCAATCTCCCATGGATACCAAGAGATACCTGTACTTGGATGCGGAGAGTTATTCAATGAACATTCATCAAATGAATTATTATAACAAATTGAAAAAAATCTTCCTACATTTTCTTCTAGCAACTTCATAAAAACTATCTTTACTCTCTCTCCTTTGCTCTAAAATGCCCTCCCCGCTCCCCTGCCATGCACACAGCCGCAAATGCCTACAAAACTTTATAAGCGCTGCCTACAGGATAAATGGCCCCTCAGTGACTTTTGATGTGTTATAACATAGATGAAGAGTTTCTGGGGGAATTTAGAATCTTATTGTACTTTTTTATTAGGTAGAAATAACTTTTTAGTTCTTTTAGCTTGAAATTGAAAAGTGTGGCAGGTTCTGTTTGTGCCAAAGGTTATTTCTAGGTTAACAATCTCCCCTCCCCACCCCATGCCACTTCCGGCCTAAATGCGGATATTTTTGGCTTTACCAAACAAGGTAGTTTCTGCCGATATTTAAGACTCCAAGTTTGCTACTAACTTCTAAAACAATCTCAGTGATGAATGTTAGTTTTGATTTTTTGCTTGTGATTTGTCTACATTTAGTATACATCAAATTGGTAATCATCTTTTTTTCCTGTTTCACTAACTCTGTACAGTGTAGGCCAATAAAAATACCTTGAGCCACGATCAGACCATGACAGGAGTCAGATTTAGCTAAAGAAATCATAGTGCCACAAAGAAAGCTAAACAACAAAAAACGGAAGTCAACCAGTTAAATGCAATTTAAAACAGGGCACCGATATCAGATTCAAAAATAAAACAGGGACAGTCACCCAGAATAATTACAGTAACTAACACCGAGAGAGAGAGGAGAGAGAATTTAATGAAAATAACTGTTTACTTTGAAACCAAATTCAGGAAGAGGAGGCGAAAACAAATATACCAACCAATTTAATTCTGAAACCAGTGCAAACAAAGAGGCTTATTTTGCTCCGACACTGGAAAAGAAAATGTAAATTGTGGGAGGAAATAATTCACTAGTTGTCCTTTCACACTGCAGAAATTAGAATCTACAGGACTCATTTTCAGACAGTTTCTTTTTAGTAGAATGATGCATTGTATTTCATAAAAATATAATATATTCATGTAAGCATCATCTCACTGCTGTATTATATCTTTGAAATGTTTAGTTACATGATAAGCCAGAAAGAGCAGGCCTTGTAAATCATGAATTTGATGGACATCAAAGTGTATACTACCAACCATAACTCTTTATTTAAATTTTTATTGCTTATTCTTCATACAAATAAGTTTTTATGTCATTTGTAGCTTGGAATGTCCAAATAATTCACTTCCACCTATCAGTCTTTGCCTTGATGATGAATCACAAAATTTAAGGGGTAACGAGTTCTCAGAGATCTTTCTGAAAGAACTGTCTTTGTATTCTCTGGGTCTCCTAGAGAGTTTTGGTATCTAGTAGACTAATTTGAATCAAACAATTGGTTTACAATTTGGAAAAAGGGAACCCAAAGAAGAAAAGTAACTCATTCAATAGAAACAGCAGCCCCTGGACAGTACCCTTGTCTCAGTCACTCTATCCAGTATTCTAAGTGCCCAGATTGCTCAAATAGCACCAATGTGCTAACCTGGAATTTTATTTACCTACTAACTTCCAAGTGCTGCAATATTTTTAAAAAGAATATTGAAAGAGAAAGCATAGATGATAAACTTAAAGCACTTCTGTTCTACCTAAGCCTTTTCTCCTTCTTTCTCAGATGCAAGTAGGCTTCTCTGTCATCTCCCTCACTGACCCTGTTCCTTCAATGTGGGCGCCATGATCCTGAATTGTCCTTCACGAACTCACGCAGGCGCTCACATTGCTCCTTACTCTGCCTAACTTTGCATATTACACTGAGTTACTTGGAATGACAGCGCCTTGGATGATCTTTATGGTGTCTCTGAGAGGCAGACCAGAGAGAGGGAGGATCCTGAGATGTGTGCCCCGTCTCAGGCTGGGTGTCACCAGCCACAGGCTCAGTGACCTGGGGGAAGCTGGCTTTTGTGGGCTGGGGAGTCCTCCTGTTATTATAGGGACTCTTTCTATTTAGTTTTGGGTATTAAATACCACACCAGGCACGATGTCCCGTGGATTATAATTATCATATTGCTATGGATAGGAGAGTTCCTTTCATTTCTCAACAAAGATAACACTGAAGTTTGATTTCATCATCATTTATGAAGACATAAAATCTTGCTGAAAGAGGACAGAGACAGTCCAACCCCTTTGTTTTCTGGAGAAGGACACTGAGCCCCAGGAGGGCAAGATGTCTCGTCAGCTGGCCTGGCACAGTGGCAGGGCTATGATCATTGCCCAATTCTCTGCCTTTCAGCCAGCTGCCTGCCACTCCTTCAGACTCCTTCTCCACCATCAGCCCATCGAACATTAGGAAAAAGGACCAGTTAAAACATTCAAAGTGTCACTGAAGCACAAGAGTCTAAACTTTTCGCCAGCATATTGCAGTTAGGCAATTCTTCTATTTCTCCTTCCTTTGCCCTAAAAGTTAATAAAGCAAATCACCCCAGAGACCATTTGTTCCTGTAGTACGAAGGCTTGCAACCTACATGGAATGAATCGCAAACCTCTCTCAGAACCAATAAAAAATAAATAAATGAAAAGTCAGGTGTGTTGTCAGAATTCCCCGCTGAGTCCAAACAGAGTGATTAGTGGGTAATTCAGTAAGCAACGGGAGCCCTTTCCTCCTCCTCGTGTGTGTACTGGTATTATTAAAAAATAGATATTTTTTTATTATTTTGTTGCTCAGTGCCATGTGAACCAAAAGGAAAATGAAAAAAGAGGGCAGTATGTCCTGTACCATGGGGTCACTAGACCCAAAGACGAAGCTGGATTGTCAAAAAAAGAGAAAAAACTCATTTTAGGAGGTGGTGACTTCATCTGTAAGAAGAGATGGGAAATGGCAGGATGACTCTTGTTATTTCCTGTGCCTACACCTCTCGTTTAAAGCTATCTTCAAAATATGCCATGTGAAGACAGAGATCACTTTCTAGGGGAAGAGGAGGGAGGGGGAGGGAGGGGGAAGAGGAAGGAAGGAGAGGAGGGTGGGGAGCCAGCATTGTAGAAAGGGAGTGGGGAGGGAGGGAGTGGGGAGGGAGGGAGGGACGTTTCCAGGTCCAGAGACTGTTCTAATAGCTTCAGGGCATGGAGATTCATTTCATCTTCTGCACACAGCAGTGAAATAGGAGCCGCTATTATCTCCTTCAATGGTCCTGGAACTAAGACCCTGGAGGTGAAGTGAGTTGTTCAGAGTCTCAAAGTTGTAAATGTTAGGATAGGCCCAGTTCAGGATGGGCAAGAACAGAAACCAGAGAATTGCCTGGACTTGTCATTCTGGCCCCAGAACCCTGCTTGAGTCTCAGGAAGGTGGGCTGGAGCACGAGCGAGCGTGTATGTGTGCCCACGGGTGTGTATAACAAGGTCCAGGCAGAGGAGTCTGCTCCAGGGCTCTAGCTGTGGGACATGCTGCTTCATCATGTTGAATCAAACAAACATCTCTGGGAATTTGGGCCAGCAGGCTTCCTACTGCGACCAAGGGCTCACACTTTCCCCTTCTGATTTTTAGTGTTTAGAACCTTCTAGGACTTGTCACTGAAAAGTGACCTTGATGATTCAGAGAACACAATGCTACATTCTGGTCTTAGAAGATTCTTGTGAAAGGGGAAGAAATATTTGACATTATCATAAAATAAAAAATTTTTTAGAAACTTGTAACTATCTTAGGTGGTTTCTTTTCATCCTCAAATGTTTTCTGTTTAAATGTTTATGATATGAAATTTAGAAAATACAAATAAAAGAAGAGGAGGAGGAGAATGAAAATCATTTATAATCTCCCAAGAAGATACCCACAGATAAGTTTGTGTCGCTTCCTTTTAGATGTCAATTCTGATATGTATGCAATAGAGTCAAGCTATATAAGCAAAGTTTACCCTTCATTTTCAGTGCAATAGCACATAGTTAGATATCCCCTTACTTATTCTATTTATTCTATGAAAAAATTTTTTTGTGACATTTCATCCATGCACTATAATTTCTGTAATCATTTTCCTATTGTTGGCTTTGCAGATTCATATCAGATTTTGTACTGCTAGGAAATGTACTTCTCTCTCTGATCTGTCCCTAATTCTTATTATCTACTTAAGACAGATTCCTTTAAATTTATAGATTTATAGATTTATAGATTTATAGATTCCTATAAATTTATTTATTCATTTAAGAACTAAGTATAGTAAACACATTTGCATTGATAAACTGAAGAGTTCAAACTTACACTGTAGTATGAAATTCTTAATATAGAGACAAAAATGGCTCTCATTCCACAATTTAATATACTTTCTACATTTAAAAAGTAGACATTTAAGTAGACTATTTTGAAAATAAAATAAAATAGAATAAAATAGAATAAAATAAAATAGAATTAAAAACAAATTGTTTATGTATGCCGTTGTAAGGGGTTTTAAATGCATAGAGAAGAGAACAAAAACCTAAGTGTACAACACTGAATTGACTAATTTCCTCCTGTAAAATTAAATATTTAGGTTCATAGATATCTCAGAGGTTTTCTAGCTCTCAAACAAGGTGACTCCATGAGTCACTTATTAGAGTGGTTGGGATCAGCCAGTCAAGTAGATGACAGGTTGGTAAACCCAAAAGAAGGTGGATGGAGGCAAGCTGATGTAAGGGTAAAGGCCCAAGGTAAGGGAAAAAAATGGACAGAGATGTTCAGTACCAGAGTGAAGGACATGAGTGACAGAGATGAAGAGGAGCTGTACAGATGCTACCCACGGAAGCCCTTATGCAGTTGGAGGATCTGATTTGGGGCAGTCGTTTGAAAAGGCCATAGGACTCCAGATCTGGGTCCTGCCACAAAATCACTTGGCCTTTACTTTTAGCTCCATTCTTAAGACTGCTTCCTCTCAGAAGAATATTAAAGCAAAGAAAAATGGGGTGAAAGGTAGGCTTTAAGAAGCCAATGGGAAGATATCAGTGCCACAGGGAAACAGAAACGTCAACAAAGCAGAACTTTGATACAAGGGCAGCATTATCAAGCTGTGTGCATCTCCATGCCAGATGGTCACAGATATCTGGTGAGGACAATAATGAAGACTTAGGTATAGGTACACAAAGGATCATCAGATGGTCATTATCCAGATTCAAAAGCGAATGTGTAGCTCAACTCTTGAAGGCCTGTGGACCCACAGGAAGAAGTATATGCTGTGTCCCTTCAATCCTCCTGTCTCCGAGAGGCAGATGCTATTCTGAGTCCCATTTTGGAAAAAATGAGACAAGTTTAGCGAAGTCGGAGGTTCTGTGGCGAGAACAGAGCTAGATGCTGATCCTGGACGAGAACCCAGTTTCTGTGCCTTTGACCATGAATCTCTGCTTCTAAACATTAATGATTATTTTTAAATATCCATATTCAAAAGGCAGTGTAAAAACATATAACACTACCAGAATGAATCAAAATATTACAAGAAAAATCATAAAAATTGACTCTTCCTGTAGAGAAACAAATTTGCTCCTCAGTGAGGTAAGTCTTCTTGTGTTGTTCAAATAAAACATCCAGCGTCAAAGGCTTTCATGCTCTTTTGGAGAATCCCCTCTTCTTTTCTTTATGTGGCTGGCTATATAAGTTTTTAAGATGAAAGGATGAAGAAAATGTTGACTCACAGAAATAGAAAAAAAAATCAGAATATCTGCCCTTTGATGAAGGAATGAATCAAAAGTCCAAACATGGATTTCTAGTGACTTCCCATCTGTATTCTTACCTAGTTTCTAGAGACACATGTTAAGTTATTTTACTAATACACCTGAATTAACCTTAAGACACCTTTGGGTATTTAAAGATCGATAATACCACTGTTTTTCAAAGTAAACATGTATCTTGAAAACAGGGTAAGCCATTTTTGCAAGAAAGTCAACAGTGAATTTGGGGCTACAAAAGACAATGGAAAGGGTTAATTTTAAAGAAGAGCAAGGTGGAGTATTCCAGAAAGGAATCATTTTTCCGCATATTTGCTATATCGCTTGCTATGCTTTCCAAAATGTGAATGTCTTTTAAGTGTTGCATGTAATAATATTCAATAAATTCGTAAAAACTACTTTATTCCAAAGTCTATGAAGCTCTGAATTCTGTAGTTAGAACATATTTGCTTCCCCTAAGTACCTCTTGGAACTACAAAACATCATTTGGAAGTTAGACTGTAGCAGGTTGGCAGATGTGCTGGGAGACAGTTCATGTAATTATTTTCCATCCTGCCTAATCATTCAGAATTTCAGATGGAGGTTTGAAGTTGCAGTATAGCAACCCCACTGGCCTCTCTCCTGTTAGCTGCTTAACTTCACCTGTATTTAATTTCTGTTTCTTTCGTATTTCTTCCACACATATTCCCAGGTGCCTTCAGGAAATAGGTCCATTCTGAATACATCACATAAATAAACTGCAATGGGGGGAAGCCTCTTCGTTCTGCAAAAGCCACTCTGCACAAGAGCTGAAAGGAAGGTTCATTGAGTAATGTCATCTTGCATTTCTACAGGAGCACTGTAAGTGCCTTTTCCCCAAAGCACTTAACATAACAAAATTGCCTCACTCATCACGGCAGAGCAGTCACCTTTGGAGTGGTACATGAAGCTGTTTTTCAGGATGGAGTAACACTTCAGAAGGAACGAGAAATGAAGAAGAATTCCGTGTCGAGTGGCAATGGTAGGGGAATGTAAGCAGGCAGAGTAAAATCACTTAGCTGGAATTGGGTCAGAACCCTGAGACTAACAACTACACTCAGGCTAGACTGTTCTGAGAAAGGGCACTGGGTATTTATTGAATAAGCCCATTCTGTAGAAAGATCTGTCTATTACATGTACATTACACAGTGATCTCCCCCCCATATATATTCATTATGTGGAAGTCTAAAGAAGAGTTTAAATTTTTTTTGATCCTGAAAATGTGTATTTGTTTCTCAAAACTTGCCTCGGGTGGCAAAGATTTACCATCATTTCCTGTACTGCCAGGTTGGTCTTTATTTCTACTGTTCACTAAGTCAAACCCAATGTTTCACTGCTTTCTAAACTTGATTACAAATTAATATTTTCTGAACAATCAACCTCTTCCCCATTTTCCCTAATTTACCGTTGCCCCTGCACCTAGGTCCCACGAAGACTGAGTTTGGCTTCCATTATTTTGGTGTTGTTGAAAAGAAAGGAGATTTCAACAATTGCTTCATTTTTAAAGGTTAGTAATGCACCATAGGGTAGAAAATTTAGAACATTAAAAAAACATTGAAAATCATAGTGCTTATGATAGCATTACAAGTCTATGTAACTAACTACGCAACTTCTATGACTAAGTCACTGAAGATCAGCGAAAAACTCAACAGAACTCCAGATTCCCAACTCTTAACTCCACTGATTGCTAAATATGTGTTTTTATTTTCTTCACTCTAGTGAGCTATGAGCCCATTTACTGAGTGCCTGTGATGTGTGAAGCCTGTAACAGCTGCCAGACTTGTGCAAAGACCAACAAGCAACACTAGCCATTTTCATTCAGGGGAGGAGAGCTAAGCAGGAAAAGTGCACAGAGAATAACCGAGCCTCAAAGAGAGAGCCTTCAAGTCAGCCTGGGGCAGGAGGAAGAGGCGCAAAGACAACTAACTGGGGCGGGTTTGGGGCATTGCTAGGATCACCAGCAGTCAGCCAGGCAGAGAAGAAAGACTGGGGCAGAGGAGAGCAGGAGATGGATTATCAGATCAGAGGAAGAGAAAGGGCTAGGAGACTGGAAAAACAGAGGCCAAAGGCAGAACCCAGGAGCACGAGGGGCTGTATCAAGGGGAAACAATGGCAGGCAGACATCCAGTGGAAAGGTCCAGGGAGCAGCCGCAGACCCACACCGGGCTTAGAGAGCTGGGCTCAGGGCAGATCTATGGTAAAATGAGAGTGGCTCACCTTCCTGATTCTAGCGACGCAAAAGTCAGACTGAACCGAAGCAACCAGGACAAAATCCTGTCCTTGTTTATTAATGGACTAAGAGTGACACATTCATAACTAGGTTTTTTTTTTAAATCCATACATGCATAATGGAAAGCGGCTTGACATATATTTCCCTTGGGAATGTGACACCCACTTTTTGTACCTTTGGGGACTTGAGGAGGCTTCAGCAGCTTTAGCTGTGTCATAATTAGAAAAAGTAATATTATGGGGCATAATACTTCCCATTACCATTGCTGGATGTTCTAAGAAATGGGCAAAGTCACCATGGAGATATAGTGTGTCCGGTGGTTTGGACACGGTGTGACTGTGTCCCCCAGGTTCATGAGTTAAAGGATTGGTCTTCAGTGCGGCAGCACTGGGAGAATGTGGGTCCTTTAACCCGGGGGCCACGTGGGATAGCCTTAGGCCACTGGGACCTGAGAGAGTTCCTGTGTGACCCTTTGGTTTCTTAAGAAAGGGCTGTTATAGAAGGAGCGAGCTCCCCATTTGTGTACAACGAATCAAAATTAAGTCTGTAAAAATTTAAAAAATAAAAATAAATTTTAAAGAAATTTTAAAAAAAGAAGGAGTGAGCTGGCCCCACCCAGTTCTCTGCTCTCTTTCCTGGATGGAGATGTAATCTTGACCCCTAGGGCTCCTCCCAGCGCCATTTGCCATCTCCCACAGGGGCCTGACCAGACCTGAGTGTATACAGGCACTATGGCCTCGAACATGCAAGACTGTGAGCTAAATAAATCTCTGTAAGTAGCCTGTGCCAGGGATTTTATTATAGTGACAAAAATCTGACTAACACAATACCAAAATCATTAAAGATAATGTCTGAAATGTTATAGATGCAAAAAAAAAAAAAAAAAAAAGAGAGGTGGGGGTGGGGATGACAATTGCCTAGAACCTTTCCTTCCAATTCAACTGATAGGCTCCTCAGTGTTCTTTGGCATAATGCCAACAGAATAAATTGATCATATAAATCATTTATATCGATGGCATATGCTTCCACAAATCCAGTTCACAAAATCATACATAGCACACATTAAGCAACCTCTGCCATGTTCTCACAGCTTTTTTCGTAATTTGCTCTCATACTATTTCATTCAATCACGTCCTGCTTCTGGATTTCCCCCTCTCGGCAGGTTTTACTCTCTTCTCCTGACCCTTAAACTTGGTGCTTTCTGTTTCTCCCATCTCTTTTTTACCCTCCTCACTTTTACATAGTTTACACTAGTTTTCTAACCAGTTTGGATCTCCTTTTTTTCACATGTGCCACCTTAAGATTCTGCTCACGTAACGTGTTGTCAAATATCAGATAAATTTCAAACACCTCTTTTTAAATGTTACTGCAGGTATTGAAGTACTTCACTCTATTGAAGCTCCTTCCTCTGGGCTCCGGCAACGCCTTGACTATGTTTCTTCCTGCCTTTTGCATAAGGTGGCATATGATCTGTTTCTAAATCTCTCTCTCCTGCCAGACTTTGAACTCTTGAAGACCAAGTACTGAAAATTACTTATCCTTTATTCCCTAGTGCCCAGAATAGCATCTAATATACAACAAGATACATATCTTCAACAATAAGTAGATGCTGAAAGAAAGAAGAGAAGCCTCCAGATCCCTGTGTGTACAGCAGATGTACAGACTGAGTTTCAACAGAGATGATAAGGGGCTACCTCCATCCGGGACCTATGACCTTCTCATATCTTCATTCATTTCTTCCTTAGCCAGGACTACACACAGACTGAGGAGATCCAATAAGTGAATACCAGTAATGGAAACCCAGTTGCTCCCAGCAAGATTCACTTCAACCCATTATCAAATAAATGAGCCAAATACAGAAAGCAGTCAAAGCCTTGGTTTCACCTAACATGTTAGATCTTTTGTCACATCAGTGAGGGGCAGGAAGAGGAATCCATGTCCCTTCATGGACAATCTGGAGCTAAAGTATGTGGAGCTTTATGATCAAACTCTCAGCCTCTGCCCAGTCTTCCTCCCATCAGTCCTCAGTGACTATTGCTGGAGGTCCTGGGGGTGGTGGCAGGTTGCCATGGGAAACAACAGTGGCAGCAGCCACAGATTCAATTTCGAATGACAGTGACACAAAACACTACACCAATGACACAGTTCTCGGTGTTGTCAAAGTCAGTGGATGTGACCCTTCCTCTTCTACTTGTACATTTTATTAATACAAAAGGCTACTCTAGATGGCCAGATGAATTTTTTAAGCTTGCTGCCAGGCTGCAAATTTCAGAGCTGCCTTGCAGGGCTTCTTCTCAGACAGCCTTCAATACTTCCTCAAACACTGACTTCACACAGTGAAGGGACCAGGGTAAGTAGGGGTTCTTTTTGGGCTAGGAGCCAGAACCCTTCAGTAGCAGGCCAGAATGGTGCTTCTGCATGCCCCCATGGCAGGTGCATCTCTGATGCCCCAAGTCAAGGCAACTGCTGCGACTATTTATTATTTTGACATCATAGCATAAATGACAGGGAAGAGCCATTTTCTCTGCTTCTGACTGGGTTGGCTAACCAAGTTCTTGGGATAGAAAAGAAAAATTGATTGAAAGCAAAGACACAGGGATATAGACCCTTCTCTATGATCTTCATAGAAATCTTTTCAGTTTCTATTGCCTGTTCTTTTAATGGATTAGTGTTATACAAAAGACAAAGGCCATTTTTTAGAAAAATAAAGAGTCAAAGTCAACCAGCAGGTGTTAAATAAATACATGGCATTTAAAACATTTTCATCTGCAGATGGAAGTCATATTTTCATTCTGATTCCTTTTTCGGACATTTATCAGCCAAAGGAGAGAGATTACTGTGCTCCCCTTACCCTGAGCTTCCCAACTCTTTCCTGAGTCTTTTGAAACTCCAGATCCCTGTCCTTCCTCTCAATCACAAATGCAACAATTGCCTTCTAAGTTTTAGTTTGGAAATATGTAAAATGGGATTTCAGCAAGTTAAGTGAAATGACATACAAAAGAACCAAGTTATTTTATATCTCAATCAATCAATCAATCAATCTATCTATCTACGTGTATATATATAGAAGCAAATCCCATGGCTGGCTTGTAATTTGCATTCCATGAAAGTTATTTCCATTTCCTTCCTATGGCCATAAAATCAGTCACAGAGATGGGCAATTTTAATTGCCAGTGTCTGGCATATTATGACATTTTATTGTTATTTTCTATCTCTTTATAATTTTATCTTCTGCTTTATCTATCTCACATACAAAGAATTTAATAATTTGGGAGAAACCAAAGCGAGAGAATATGCTATAAAATCCTATTTTACATCCTCAAAGGCAAGAACATCTTCCCAAGACCACTTCCGATGGTCCATTAAGAAGCTGACTTCCTGGACTCTGGGTCTGTTTCAAAGTCACCTCTACACCAGTGGTTCATCTTGACTACACTGAGAATCACAGAGGCTGTCTAAACTCCCCATGCCCAGACTGAACTAGGGAAGTGACAATCTTGAGTCATGGCACCAGGGAGAGTGGGGACCCTGCCCTACCATGATGCCTGTGTGCATGCCAAAGTCATCCCTGCCTCCAGGCCTCCTTTGCTCTTTGCTAATCCAAATCTCATATCCTCACATACCACCAATTGAATAAAACAAATATCTGTTGAGTAAAAACCATGTGCCCGGCCCTCTGCTGAAACCTCTCAGCTGGAGAATTTGCTGTCTATTTTACAGAGAAATGGAGGCCATCAAAATGCCTTCCAAGATTTTTCTCAGCTGGTTATGGATCCCACTTGCTCCCCCTCTTCAGGGGACCTTGTTCCTGCAGTTACTCTGTTCCTCTTCTCTGGAATAATACCAACAAAATAAATAGATCACATAAATCATTTATATTGGTGGCATATGCTTATACAAATTTGGTGTTCAAAATTGTACATAGCACAAATTAAGCAACCTCTGACATGTTCTGCAGCCTTTTCCTGCAATTCGCTCTCACATACTTCATTCGATCACTTCCTGCGCCTGAATTTTCCTTCTCAGCAGGTTTACCCTCTTCTCTTACCCCTTATACTTCATGCTTTCTGTTGTTCACATGACATCCTCTTTTCCAAGAATGGTCCCATGCCCTGCTGCCCAAACCATCAGCGAGCTCTCTTTCCTTTTCCTTATTTCCATACTCAACCCATCTTAAAGTGCTGCTCTCCAATGGTGACCTCACCCTGCCATTTTAGCTCCAGCCCAAATTATACAATGTCTGAATAATCATAATCCTCCCAGTTGTCTCTCTGCATTCAGCTTTTCCTCCCTTGATGCAGACCACCACAATGCCTGCTGAAGGGCAGACCACTCTGATCTGATCTGATCCCTCCTGTGAGAAGACACAGTTCTGTTGTTTAAGACACCCAGCTGTGGCACTTCGTTAAGGCAGCTGTAGCAAACTGATACACATACCTGTCTTAACTTAATTTGATCATTAAAGCAGAGATTGCATGTTCCTGATGCCCTGGGTTGAACGAGGCACCCCTCTTCCAGACTCTGCTTCTATGTTTTTATTTCAAAACAACAAACAAAACAATAAAGATAAGACCAGAACAGACCTGAAGCCCCTCCCACAGGCTCTAGACTCAGACCTTTACAGATGCTACGTCATGTATCTATCTTTAATAGGTTAGTGATGTCCCCTACTTCCTGAGGACCACTGAGGTTAAAGATGGTGCTAAGAAGACAAGGACTAACACAGATACCAGATGCCAAGGTACACTGAGCATTACAGTAGCCACAAGGTAGACCCACTCAAACACCCCATGACTGATGAATAGATTACAAACTATTTTGTCTGCAGCTAAAATGGTGGCAGTGTGAGGAAGTCTCTGGAAAGCCACACCTCAGTGATAGTTTGAGTACAAAAATAAGAAATGGAAACAGAATAATAACAATACAACATATGGAGAATATTACTATTCAGCCATAAAAAGCGATGAAATTCTGGCACACGTGACAACATGGGTGAACCTTCAGGACATTTTGCTAGGTGAAATGAGCCAGATACAAAAGAGCAAATATTGTATGACTTCACTTAAAGAGGTCCCTAAGATAGACACACTCACAGAAATAGAAGGCAGAATGGTGGGTTCTAGGTACCAGTGGGAGAGTGATGTGGGGAGCATTTCTACTGGGATGAGGAAGGAGTTCTAGAAATGGATGATGCTTGTGTTTACACAGCAGTGGGAATGTTTAGAATACCAGGAAGTCATGCAATTAAAAATGGTTAAAATGGTCAATTTTTTGTAATATCTTAAATTTGTCTTGCTGTCTTGGGGATTAAACCCAGGGCCTTGCACATGCTAGGCAAATACTCTACCACTGAGCTACATCCCCAGCCCTTTTTATTTTATTTTGAGATAGGATCTCAATAAGTTGCTCAGGCTGGCCTTGAACTTGTGATCCTCCTTCCGCAGTTTCCCAAGTAGCTGGGATTATAGACGCGTGCCACTGTGCCCATATTAAAAGGGTAAATTTTTAAAAGTTCAATTAAAGATAGTCTCAAGAAAAATAAAAAATAAAAGCAACAGTGCTAAGTGACACAGCACTTGTCAATAAGTAGCTTAGCCTGGAACTGTCTAACAGCAGATCCTGACATGCCATCACCCTGGAGATTACTGATCTCAGAGTCATGTTTTTGTGTAAATGGAATCCTCATTTGTTCTAGTGACCAAATCCATCTCAGTTCAGATACCTTCTGATTGGTCTAAGCCCTTCATGGAACCCTCATTACCTTGCTGGTGATTGGTCTAGGGACAGATTTCTAGCTCTCTGACCAGTGAGACATGATGGGCCCTTTGTCAGGGGTTTCTGAACAAGGTTTCCAGCCAGCCCTTGTTATCTCTCACTGTGATGCCTGCCACAGAATTCATGCTACAGCCAAGAGGGTGATAAGCCAGAGGACATCATCACAGAAAGATGGGAAGAGCCTGAGTCTTGTATGACATCCCAGGACCTTTGACATTATCAGTCTTGATGTCACTCTGGATCCATCTCCTTGACCACTCGAATGGAATTATGACTGCACCTGAAAGAATCCTAAGGGACATAGACCAGTTCACGGTGACGACTCAGACTTTCGTCATCTTTGGCACAAAGTGGGTCATCCATAAATGTTTCCCGAATGAATGAAACTCCTTCTACATGAATGAAGTCAACACTACAGACAAAGAAGCAAGATGAATATGCCCAAATCTGGATATGGCGGGGGCGGGGGGACGACAGTAGAAGATACTAAACAGGAAATATGACATCATAGTTAAATCTTGACCTACTTCTCAATTGATCAAAACCCAAATAAACTCTCTTTTTAGTGTAGATTATTTAAGGTAGCACTTGGCCTTTCAACTTTGAATTCTTATACTTCACTTAAATTTATTTCACCTGACAAGTAAAACAATAACTGTGCCCAAAGAGCACATTTTTAACAAAGCCCAAGAAATATATGCCAATTGTTTCTGGTTTCAACCAAATGTTTGTCTACCCCGGGGGGGTTGTTCATTGGTCAGACAAATGTAGCCAGTCTTCTGGGGGCTCACCTGCATCAATCATCACTTGTTGGCATCAAGACATGTCCTAGAAAAATAAATGTTTATCAAACATAGTTTTTAACTGTCAACAAAATGGTCTAAAAATAGTTGTGGCTGTGTATATGGTCTCCAATGTTAATCTTGGTGCATAAAATTTTAAATCTTTCAGTCTTTTATAGAAGTTTAACATATTTCTACCTACCTAGAAAGTATTAACTTTCACATTCTTTGCAATAACTTGAACAAATTGGGATTCTCTGCCTTAGGCAGTGTTTATTTTTTACTTAACACTTGCATGTACTGCTAAGGAAGAGAACACAGTGGCAATACCCGTGGATAGGTCTAAGTCACAACCTATCACTCTGTCGCATGTCTCTGAATAGGCTATTGTATCCTGTTTCTCCCAAGTTTCTCAGTATGAAAAATGGGGATAATACTCTTTCTTGCCAAGGTTATTGTAGTGATGAAAAGAAATAACAACCGTGCAGCATTAGTGTGGCTACTGCACTCAATAAGTGGGAGTTAATTAGATTGGATTACTATCTGTGATTTGGAAACCTTGGTAGACTAGAAGAACTCTGCAGGAAGTAGAGAGAATTTGTCCTAAGGAGAACCCAGCTGGCTGGTCTCAAAGGTGGCCCTAACTTGGTCAAGTCAAGCCAGTGTGCACAAGGTCTGTGTGTCCTTAGCTTGCAGATCAAGAGACTAAGTTTGGTGTATTCCTCAAGGTTGTTTGGTGATGAGGGAGGTAGAGGGGGAGAGTAGGAGGGCTGCTAGGAATCTTTGTTGTCAGTCAGGCTTCAATTATTTCTAAAAGAGGGCTGATATGGGCACAGGACCAGGGTAAGTCCTTGATCTGCTGCCTTGTCCTTGGACAGAGTTTAGCCAAGTACAGCTACATTAACAGGTGACCTGGAGAATCTCATTCCATGAAAGATCAAAGCTATCGAAGCTTGTTTGTAGATTGACAGAACTGCTGTTCTTTACATATGAAAATGACATTGACTGGGGGCATAGACCGCTCCTTGTTCTATGTGCTTTTGGCCTGGGGAAGTTTTGCCTCTAAAATGGCTTTTGCCAGTATCTGACCTACATTATGTGTTGATATTTGACATTGAGGCTACCCGGATATTCTCCCTCCAAACTCTGGTTGGGGGCGGGTGATATGGAAGCTGTAAAACCATAAATTAATCTAACTGCATTTGAACTAAAAAGAGAACACACCAGTGAAGGGCCTACCTGAACTCAGGCTACCTCCTCGTCTAAAGGAGAGCTGTTTAAATGAGCTCTGCTAGCCAGGAGAATGCTTGACTTCTTTCAGATCAGGAAAAAAAAAAAAAAAAAAAGAAAGAAAGAAAGAAAAAGACTACAACACTTTCAACTTGCAGACTCAACAGAATCTGAGGAAGAGAAACAGATGAAAGGCGGGTTGCTGTGCCATCCCTGTGCTTCTTAATGTGTGATTGACACACAGGAAGAAAGAAATTCAGCTGAATGTAAGGAAGAACTTTCTTAACAATTCTAGCTCACCCACCTGTAGTGGATTGCTTGATAAGTCACTGGAAGGCTTTGAAGGTGGAAAAGAGGATGCACCACGCTGCCAGGGACCTTCCCCCATCCATAGGCTTCTAATCTAACACCCTTGAGAATAATCCTATAGAATAACTCTAAGGACCAGAGGACTTTGCAGCAGTACTGGTAAGAGTTTAGCATTGCTAGGGGAGACTTTCCTGAGAACGAGGTGCCTGAGCAGGACCTTGAAGGAGGCTGATGATGGAATGGGAGGAAAGGAACATGCAGGCCACTCTGTTCACTAGAAATGCCATTGATGTAAGTACAGGGACCAAATAGCAAGATATATGTGAACCCACCTGCCTGATCTCCCTGCTGTTTATCTTTTATTGCTTCTCAAGGCAGGATATTTCTTTCTAAATCATTGTCTTCACTATATTTCCTCCTTAATAAACCCAATGCATCCAGGAAAAACACCGACACTCTAGTTGTTTTTCAGGGTCCTCCTTGGTCTTTCCCAGTTCAGTTTTTAGGAAGCTTCTGCTCTTGCTGGTCTCCCCAGGCCTCTTAGAAACTGTATCTTCCCAACAGGCTCACTCTCCATAGCATTTCCTCCCTCGTGGCTACCTTCGCTGACTGCCATCACAGCTGGAAGGAAACTTCAAGTTTCATGTGTGAGATTCCAAATCAAATGTAGCAAATTCTTCAGGGACTATTCGATAGGTGCAATCTACTCCTTTATCTCACTGATTTTTTTTTTCCACTTTGGTTTTGCCCAGTACTTCTCAAACTTTCATGTGCATATGCCAGGTCCTCACAGGCTCTGGTTCAGGAGGTATTAGGATTTGAGTGTGTCCCGCAAAGTTCATGGGTTGGAAATTTAATCCCCAATTCAACTGGACTTAGAGGGGGGAACTTTAAGAAGTGATGGGGTCACGAGCTCTCATTAGTGGGGATCAGTGCAGTTATGGTGGGAGTGGATTTGTTATCATGCAAGTGGGTTCCTGATAAATGATGACATCCTGCCGAACCCTTCCTCCCACCTGCTCCTCTTCCTCTCCCAGGCTCTCACCTTCCATCATGGGATGGTGCAGCAGGCAGTCTTTACCAGGTGCTGGCCCCTAGGAATTGCACTTCTCAGCTTCCAGAACCAGGAGCCAAATCAATTTTCACTCACTATAAATTACCCATACTGTGGTATTCTGTTATCTCAGCATAAAACACACTAAGAAGTTCTAGGGTATGACCTGAGATTCTGCATTTCTAGATTGTTCCAAGTGATGTGAGCGGGGCCAGTCCATGGATCGCACTTTGAGTAGCAAGCCTCCCCTGCCTTCACCCATTAGCTTCAGGAGTGGGTTCCCTCTCAGATCTGGGCCATTCACTTCTTTTTTTCAATACAGAGTGATGCCCAAGTCTCAATCTGTGTCCAACCCAGCTCTGCAGAGTCCTTGGGGTCCTCCTGGTAGGCAAGGCTTCCCCCTGTCACTTCTGATCTCTTGGGTCCACCTCTGTCCTTGCTCTGGCTAGAGCTGAGTTATGAGGTTTGGTGAGTTCTCAGAGGAATGAAGGTACAAGGAGAAGAGCAGGAGAAGGACCAAGTCCCTCAGATAGGAAAAGGGAAAGGAGTGACATTTCAGAGAGAGAAGAGGAAGCTGCAGCGTCGCCCAAACCCAGGAGAATATTTCCAGAGGCATAGCTTGCCAATCACCCTCATAACCCTACACAGGTCACTTCTCTCCTGTCACCTCACATGTTTTTATAGTGGTATATTTGGGCTTGATTGTGTGATTTCTTTAGAGGTAGACTCTGCTCCCCAAATGAGATGTCAGATGGTTTATAGGCTTACAGGTTCTATAAAAGAGGCTAGTATTTTTAATGAAATGAAAGTTTTCTTTTTCCTTTTTTTTTTAAAGGAGAGAAATATGTATGTCCTGGTTTGATCACAGAAATGAGCTTTGATTACTAGAAAGTACTTTGATTATCAGGCTGTTCCCCTGCCATACTATAAAGTCTAGACAGTTTTAGCTTTTCATTTGAAGGACCAATTGCTTTCTTATTTCCCAGCCTGGACATGGCTGTGCTACCAACGACTGCTTAATATAATAATTACTGACTTATTTGTGACATTTACAACACTGCCCTGCACAGCCCTGGATTTTTAAATGATATAGGAATCTTTTGTGCTCCTCAAAAGTTGATTAAAATTTATATTGACTCTTTTGATAGCACTTCTGTTTCAAATGCTTTGCAGATGTTCTACACAGTCTCCTAATATTTATATATGAAGACTTGGAACATAAGAGGTGTTTACTATGATTTAAAGGAACATGATTTTGCAGATGAGGAGATAGCAGTGCAGCTTTAATGACTTACCTAATGTTACTCTGAAGATTACTGATGAACAGTAATCGTATGAGCATGAAAACTATGTGTATTGTACTATACATTTGACTCCACTCTATTTCATTTTGAAATTTGAGCAAGGGATTTTGTATCTTCTTGGCCCAAAATGATATTTTTAAAAGATTCCAAATATATTTTTTCCCTTTGGTTAAAAAATTCACTGGCTCAGTATAGCAAAGTTTTAAACTTCCACATAGGTTTTGGCTATTTCTAATTATTCTAAAATTGTCAATGACATCACCTACTTCTGGTGAATCGAACTTTGATTTTATTATTATCATTACATTAGATATGGAAAATATACTTAATTCATCATTACCCAAACAAGATGCATGTAATCTATTCTATAGATGATTATAAAATGCTGGGTTATCTTTGAAATATAAAATGCTGGGTTATCTTTGGAATATCACATTTTTAAGAGCTTTATTGTTACTTGGACCTACACTAAATAATTCAACATGGGATCAAAGGTGTCCCAATAAATCTACATCCTGATAACGAGAGAAACTTATTTCTTCAATGAAGTATTTTGAAAAGAGCTTCAGGAAGTCCTTAATTGCTCTGAACCATCAATGCAAATGAAGGTCATAAGCTAAAATTGTTAACTGCTGCAGATATTAACCACAGCTCAGGAAGAAAGGCCAACGCATGCCAAGGGCGTGCATATACGCATATAAGTAAATACATTCTGCAGTGGTTTTCCTCCTGGGACACTAAAGCGAGGTTCCTTACTTTTCTGTAAATATTCACGCCTTTTCACTCCGTGTCATGGTTGGTAAGGAGATGCCACTCATGACTCATGGTGCTCAAGATGATGTAGAATCAATGAAAGACCAAATCATCAATATATCAATCTGTGTGCTACCAACCTAAGAGACTAATGTGAAAATTAATGACCTTTAAAATTCAGGGAATGTACATACATCAATCTAACTGAAAAAAGAAGAGAGAAAATGTTCCATCATTTACTGACACCAAACAGGAAGGAGAGATTAATGATACACGTTGACCAAATGCAGTACATAAAAAGTAAGAGACTGTTTCGTGATCACTGCAGCCCTGATTTAATCTTGGGTTTCTTTTGTAGTGAAGGTTGGACTGTGAAAATGACTAACAGGATGTAATAAGACTCCCATGTCTCTCTCGACACATCAGAGAAGTTTTCTATGATCTAAAATACACCTACTCAGCAGTTTGTAGTAAAGAGCACAGATTCATCTTGGGAACAGGGAGGCTCACAAAGACTTCCACAATCAAAAGCAGAAAGCCTCCTTTATTCTGTAATTTTCTTAACTCATGGGTGCACAGAGTATTATTTTGACATCATGATAGTTTTGTTTCTTATTTAAAAAAAAAAGCTTGAGATAAATGCAGTGTCGTGACAGGGCAGCTCTCTGTTGGTACTGCGTCCAACGACCTCAGTGGTGGAGGACAGGGCACAACGTACAATTTTAGAAAGACAGTCACTTCCAATCATTTTAAATAACATCCTTCTTTCCCACTGGCTGCCTGGGAGACACAGACACCCGCCTCTTATGTCTTGTAACCCTTGTCATTTAGTGAGCATCAGAAGGGAATTTCCTGTAAGTGTTGAAGAGACTGTGTGTTGTATGAATACTGGGGACAGAAAGAAGGCATTCTTTCACTTATATTTCCTATAGGGTCACAGTTCCTCCAACTTAGGTAGAAAGAACTGCCACATTCCCTTCAGCTCATTGGCCTCTTGCAATTCCTGATGCCAGTCTAAGCTTGTCGAAGGTTTCCTTGGAAGACTCTGCCTTTTTCTTTTTATTCTGGGTAACTCTTTCTCAGCCACCACCCTTGCAAAGTCCCGCTTGTCTCTCACCAGCAACGTTACTCTCGGGGTGACTAGAGAGCACGTCATCTCCTTCAGCCCCACTTCTATGCAACAGAACTGCTTTTCTCTTCTCATCCCTGAGCATTTCCTCTTGCCCCATCACTTACAACTTTTGGTCTGACAGCCCTGTGATCTGTTCTAGGGGGAAAAGGAAGCCTGCATTTTTTTATTTCTTTAAATTCAATCATCTTACATGCATAGTTGCTATCTCCATAATTAATACCAAAGATACACTCAAAGACAGATTTTTTTTTTTTTGGTGGAGGTGGGGGGACAGTAGCTAGAAGTAATCCTCCTCAACTTATATCTTATTTTATCCTTAATTTCAGCATTGAAATCTCAGTATCTATCACATGCAGCTTTCTATTAATTTAGCTGAGGCTTAACCAGTAGGCAGCACATGATAAAGTCTCCTTTTATTTTAATAACCACCTATAAATATGAAGACTAGCCTAAGAAAAACCAGACATAGCCAGAACCAAGAAATTAGGCTTTTATGCATGATCTATTTGCAGAACAATCTTATTACTAAATATCATAATTAATAAACTATTTAGCAGCCAGTATTCAGGGCTCTGCAGAGAACCTGTAAATGACACATTCACAGAAAGTGTGATGGACACTCCTGTTACAAACCCAAGGTTTAATATAAGAAAATCACAGGGGAGCTTTTGATCCCAGACACCTGGGTGACTAATCCGTCTTAGATTCAGGGAAGTGAGAGGAAATAAGTCCTGGACATTGGCGGCCACCCAAGGAGCATCGCAACAACCCCATCCTGAGAATGTCAAGAGCTTCACAGTCGCTGGTGGTGCCAGGACAGCATGAGGAGAGGAGCCAGGACCCTGCTGGGGAATAACTAGACAGCATCAGCCAGGCCAGCCATGGGGGAGTGTTCCTGAGATTAACGTCTCACAGCTGTGATGCAGGCCTGGATAGAGGCATGGCCGATGGGTTTTACAGCAGGAAACAGATGAGAAATGATAGCATCCAAAGAGCAAACTACACCAAATCAATGATAAATTTACATCCATGAGTCTATTCCTCTTTTCTTACTACAGCGGAATCAAATAATCCTCTTTGAAACTTTAAATTGTTTTCACATCTTCAAGAGGGATTTAGAAAATATTTTTATGGAAAAAATTATTATTTACAAAAGTAGAGAGAATGGTATAATCATTTCTCATGTACCAATCTTTCACTTTCATCTACATCAGTTCAGGCTAGTCTTGCTTCACGTTCAACTCCCTCATATCTAGCTTCGTTGTTTCTAGATTATTAGAAAGCAGGTCCAACCTTCCTATCATTTGACTTACAGAGGGGTTGAAATGAGACCCCTTCAAAAAGCTAGAAGTCTAGCTTGCAGTTTTATTTTATTTTACTTCTATTAGGAACAAAGAATATCAAGGAGACTTTTATTATTTACACCTTGTCCATTTTTATTATAACTAAGCCCACAATTATAAAATTAAGAGAATTGCTAAAGACATCCATGGGGACATATTTTTAGATAATCAGGTTCAGGAAAGATTCAAAGTATTTTACCACTTTTGGGCTCTGATTGCACATTGTAACGTATTTCTTCATGGTGTGAAATAAATGTAAGAAAATATGGCACTAGTCAATATAGGGATTCTGTAAAAACTTTTTACACTTGATCAGCCAAAAGGCTGAGAAGCGATTCTGTAAAAACTTTTTGCACAACTATATTTGATTCCTTGTATTTCTTTCAAAAGATGTGCCATTTATTTCACACAGTTGAGCTCCTCTTTTGTGTAATCTGCCCTTTTTATGAGTGTTTACCATCAGTACTAAAGGATTAAAATCTTAAGTGGTGGCTGCAAATTTAGTTTATTTTCCAGGTCAGATTGTCAGTTATGTAGGCAAAGACTATCTCTGAACCTCTTTGGTGTTCATCTACAGTGCCTAAAATAGAATGTTTAGCATTTATTGATTAACAGAGACTTATTGGTCTATGTTGCTTTTCATCATTAAATCCAAGTAAGTTTTATAAAGTGGCAGCTTCTTTAGCATAGGAAACGAAAATATTTGTGCTGGCACTAGCCATTTCCTGTGTCCATGGCAGACATTACTAATTGATCACTGCACTCTTTTCTACTAAGTTGGGATGTAACCTCAGCATTCTTGGGAGAATTTCAGCTTCTTTTTCTCAGTGCAAGGGACTGAATCCAGGACCTTGAACATGCTAGGCAAGTACTCTACCAGTGAGCCACTTCCTTAGTCCTTCAACTCATTTTCTGACCTTGACATAGCATTATTTAGAGAACACTCATTGGTGTTGAACTTGCTTTGTTTTAAATGTTCTTCAGGTCACTTACGCTACACCGTACATTTTTGTTCAGTTTGCTCAGTTCAGAGTTCCCATATGCTTGGACTCTAGTCAATGCCTGGTTGCTATGAGTCTTGGAGCAAAGGGTTTGGGGTTCAAATTCTAACTCCACTACTCTCTAAAGGGATGACTTTGAGCAAATCACCTAATCTCCTTTGGCTTTTTTTAATTCTTAAAATTTAGATATCAATATTTTCCCTTTTTTAGAGAGATTCCTTAAGGTCAGATGAAATAATGAGTGTAAATGACTTTTTAAACTGTAACACTCCACATGATGGCTCGTGAATGGGACAGACATCTTGAAGGTGGTGTAACTAAGCATGGACCTTGGGGATGAGCTCGTCCAAACTTACCGAGACACCAGTTTCCAACCTTACTTTTGCCCACCTTTTCCTTTGAGCTCCTCTTGTGTATGATTGTCTTAGTGGGTCTGAACCGAGAGGAGATCTCTTCAAAGTGTGCCTGAGACCTAGTGGTGCTCCATTACCCTCTGTTTCCCTAGTCCAAACTGGGGAGCAGGGCATGGGAATCAGTTCCATGTGAAAAGAAATTGGGGAAGCAAGCAGAAGGTTTGAGTCTAAGGGAAAATGGTATAGGGCTTGGGATGTTGCAGGGAAGAATGCTTTTAAAAGAACAGACTCGAGTGATTTCCCTAAAGCTTTGGCGGCCTGTTCGAACCAGGTGACGAACTGGCCGCTTGTTACACTGAAACAGCTTTCCAAGAAAGCTGCTCCTCATTCTCTCAGCACATTGGCATATATGACAATATGGAAAATATGCAGCGGTTAATTTTCCTAACCACCCTGAAAGGAACATATTTGCAATGCATTTCATCAGCAACTTAGTAAATTGCCATTTAAGAGGAACATTACTTTTACAATAGTATCATAAAACTCCTGCTGCCAGCCATAATTCACAGGTGGGAGCTGAGGAAAGTGGATTCAATAGTACTTCAATATCCCTCTGTCCTGAGGTGCTAGTTTCTAAGTAACAGGCTGGCGATATGTGTGAGCATGTTTCTACTTTGGGGGTTTTGAGTCAAAATAATTTATAAACCTATCTCTCTCTTTTTTAAGCCTGAAGTGCTCATGGGCACATCAGCAGCTATATGGAAATTGTTCTGGTGTCTGGAGGGTCCTGTCGGAAGGTCACTTTGTGTAATATTTGAGAAGTTGCTTCCCACTTATTTTTGGCATTTAGGTTCCTGGGTGATATTTAAAGTGAATTTTAAATGAACGATAAGAGAGGAAGGTTTTTCATTGGTGGTGTTATACAGGGTAAAAAAAAAAATCTAGTGAAACAGGGACATGAGTTTCTGTGATGTTGGTTACTTTCCATTTTTATATTACCATATCTCCAATTTAAATGTCAAGTCAAAGTAAATTTCTTAAGTATTTCAAAATCTCCCCATCATTCAGCCAAATTTGGAAGCATCTGTCCAAATGCAGATGTGGCTGTCAGAGCAGTAGGTGAGGACAGAAAAATTGGTGTCACCAGCAAATTGAAGAGGGAACTAGCTGAAAATTTTTGAGGCAAAACATAGTGGGGACATTCCTTAACATTGTAAAGGCTATCTATGCTAAGCCCACAGCTAACATCATTCTAAATGGAGAAAAATTGAAAGCATTCCCCCTGAGAACTGGAAAAAGGCAGGGATGACCTCTTTCGCCACTACTATTCATCATTGTTCTTGAAACTCTAGCCAGAGCAATTAGACAGACCAAAGAAATTAGAGGAATACGAATAGGAAAAGAAGAGCTCAAACTATCCCTATTTGCTGATGACATGATTCTCTATTTAGAAGACCCTAAGAATTCCACTAGAAAACTTCTGGAACTCATAAATGAATTCAGTAAAGTAGCAGGATATAAAATTAATGCTCATAAATCTAATGCATTTTTATTCGTAAGTGATGCATTCTCTGAGAGAGAAATCAGGAAAACTACCCCATTCACAATAACCTCATTATCAAGAGTTTTAAAAAATATGATTTGTGAGACTCCTAACATTTTCATAACTAATGCTACTCAACCACCCCCACATTCTGCCTTCCTGTCATTTTGGTAAAAAGGTAAAATTTTATATATAAAAAAAATAAAATCACATGACTGCTTAGACTTCACTGACGACCCTTCCAGCAACTTCCACACCCTAAAGCTCTACTTCTTATTCTCTTCATTCTTGTCTTTCACAGAAATTGATGTGACTCCCAGGCCTGATGTTGTGCTTATTTTTTATAAAGTCAAACCACTTATTATTTTGCTCTTTTTGAAAAAGGAAAGACAAGGAATATGTTTAAAAGAATGATTTGGGGGCCTGGAGGTAACTTTACATTCCATTATTTTATTCCTATTCCCCTCCTCATACATTTGGACAATTTATTGATCCATTGTGTGACATTTGGCTGTGACTAGAACCCTTGAGAGAATGCCCAACTCTTAATTTAACCCATGAGGACACTGAGGTCCCTCCATAAACAATGCTGTGCTGGAGGTCACACTGGAGCCAGCAAGTGACAGTAACTTTCTGTTGTTCCCAAAGCCACTTATTTGAATGATGCAGACCTAATTCAGTATTTAGAGCTATGTGATGACCTCCCCTAAATGATCAAATGTGGTTTGGGGGCTTCCCTGACTTGGCAAAGCACAAAGCACCCTTCCTTTTGGCCCCCAGAGTGAGAGGGAAACTGAGGCAGAGAAAGATTAAAGCATCCTGTCCTGCCTTTAGAGGGTACCTTTCACATCCAGCCCCGGCTTGTTATTTATCCCTAGCTGGCTAAACAATATTCTTCTGAGGCAGAGGAACAGCTCGCTGTCTGCACAGGATAAATGACGAATCAAAAATAGTCCATGCGGTCTACCAGTAGACACAAAAAGCAATGAGGTCAGCCCAGAGTCCATAAGGAGAAAGCACTAATGTATTCTTCTACCTGCTTTGATTTGCTAACGAAATCATGCAGTTTAAAAAGGAGGAGGACAGAGTTTAACAATTGAGAAAAAAATTAGAAATGTCAAGTACAATCCTTTGGAAAAGGTAGCAAAAGCTCAGGAGGATAACTGTTTTGATGTTCTGAGGGCTGCCAGTGAGTGACAGGGAAATGAAGACCCTTTCCTACGAACCCATTGTGCTCTTGTCAAAGGTGGTTGGAATGCTGCTCAAACACCTGTTTCTTGTCTTTATGAATATTAAAAGTCTCCATGATTTTTTTAGGGGGGGAAGCAATGATTTTGAAGTGTTATAGTACATACAAGACATCACCTTGGTTTTGGTGCAATTCATCACTAGTTGGTAGTTTTCCCCTAAGGACATGCAGAATTTTAAAAATTGGTGGCAGTTCGATTGGTAGATGTGGGGCATGTTGAAACTGAGAAACGGGGATGTATGTGCCTTTTAAAAAAAATACTCTTAGTCATTCTAATTTCGTTTTATGTGTGATTTTCTTTCAATTTAGTGCAAAAGTGCTAATCATATAAGTTGATTTGGAAATATCAGATAAAGAAGCCTCCAAAGAGATGAAGGCAGGCCTTTCCAAAGAGGGCCCTCTGTCACTGATGGTCACAGCACTTGTAGATGCAAATGGATTCCACTGGATAATAATTCTCTAACAATTAAAATTCACATATTTGAAATGTTGCAAGGGCAATCCAAAATGCAATTCTTTTTTTTTTTTTCTAAATTTAGTTAGCATGGATTATGATTCCTTTCAAAGTTAAATGAAGACATATGACATGGACTGACTGGATTTTATGTAGTTTCTTGGAAAGTTCCATCTTACGGATTCAACAGCCTGTATAAAATATTGCCATTAAATCTTCCAACTACTCTTTCAGAGCTCTAGCTCATTGTTTCACATGAAATTGTGTTAGGTGAATCGCAGTCCCATAAGATGATCATGTGTAATTACCTCCTTCCAGATTTCACCATTTCTGGTTCTGAATTTGTCAAAAATCCAACCCATCATAATCCCTAGTTACTGGAGCCAGTTTCAGTGTGTAGCACATTAAAACTGCGGGAAAAAAGAATTGTCTGAATTCTCCTCTAAATGCAGGAGGCAGAGACTTGGGGTGTGGAAATTACATTTGGGTTGTCTACAATTTTTGATCTAAGGGTGAAGATAAACCCCAAATCTGTCTGAGAAGGGATGTAGAAGACTTGCTCACTTTGCTGCCTTAATTCTTTTACTCTTTCGAGGTTAATATAGACAGAGAGGAAATAAGGCCACCTAACCCTTTGTTTTCTGCTTCGGCTTCTGGGCAAAACCAACCTTTGGCCATTGTTGATAGATACATTGACCTTTTACACAAAATGCAGAACCTGCTGTCCACCTAAGAGGAGTCCCTATCCCTGCACTCTGACAATGCTCTATGACTCTTTTTCTGCTTACAGATGCTTGGTATCTGAAAATTCTGCTAGATGGTATTTGATTGCCTTGACTTCAGAGGTTAAGAAATGTGTGATGAGATCCGTAATATCCCTTAGGTGTATGGAGGAAGGACTCCAGGAAGACCAAATGGGCATGGCAGAAAGCCCTGCACTCCTCTCATACAAATTCCCAGGGGAAAAAAGTAAGAGTCAACAGTGAGTTTCCAGCCTGTCTTAAGTTGGGCTGACATGACAGAACATGAGAGATGAGGCAGCTTGGACCACAAATAGTTGTTTCTCATGGTTCTAGAGATTAGGGATTCTTCCTGGCTTACGGACAGCTGCCTTTTCTCTGTATCCTAACATGGCCAGTGAATAATCACTAGTCACTTTAACTTCTCATGAGGGCAATAGTCCCAGAATGGGGACTTTAACCTCATGACCTCATCTAACCTTTCAAAGGTCCACCTCCCAGTCCATCCCACATTAGGTTTTTAACTTATGAATTTGGGGAGAATGTAAGCATCCAGTCCAACAAATGCAGCTTAATTGTTTATGATGTCATTTCCCAACTGCAGTAGACTCTCAGTCCAAGAGTGGCAATGTGACGTCACTCAGATCATGTCCTTCCTCAGCACCACACACTCTCCCAGGGCTCCCCAGCTCACTCAGAGGAAAAATCAAGTCTCTGTAGGAGCCTCAAAGACCCACAGGACCTCCTTCTCTGCCAGCTCTCCAATCCCAGCCACTCTCCAATCTTCCACTGGGACCAACCACGAGAACTATATAGAAGGCACAGCTCTAATTTCATAGTAGAACTGGCCTCATTGCTTTGTTTTATAGAGCACTCTGACCCCTTCACTGCTGTTTCCCCTCCACTGCACTTTTCTCTATCTGAAATACTGCCCATTTGATCTGATTTGATTTGATCTGTCTCCCAACACTATAATACAGATAGGGATTTGCTGCTGCTGTTGTTCTTAGGTCTCTAACTTGTATAGCAATATCTGGCAAAAACAGGTACTAAATCATTATTTTTTGAATAAATAAATGAATCATGGCCACCACCCTTGTCCACTTATTTCTTTGTAGCTTGAAGTCATTTGGATTTTTTCTGAAGGAGACAAGGAGGCCCCTTGAGGTAAAAAATCCACATCTGGTCATGTACGTAAGTCTCAGGGATGTCACCTTCCACCAATGGTGTCATTTCAGATCATCAGAGTCAGCACCTACTGTGTGTTTGATTCTGGGGAGACAGCGTTCTTCTTCCCCCAGAGGAGCTCCTAAGCAGCCGGGGCAGCGGCGGTGTCTGTGCAGCTTCAGGGCTGTGCATGGGAACCAGTGAGGTGTGACAGGAGAGATCCAACCTGTTCTCAGCTAGCCGAGCAAGTCCCATACACTTCCAGGTGTCACAAGAAGGGAGCCTTTTGTAATTGGTGATCCCATTAGGTCCACATTATTGCTGTTTACAAAATCATGCATCTCTGCTAGCAGCTGGTCAGTCCCTTTCTAAGGACACCCACAAGCACCTAGCGTCAGTTCTGCACGCTCAGCTGAGCTCTCAGCCTTCAGGATTGATTTTCCACTCAGTGCTGTTTTTACTTGAAGCAGGTGAGCATCACTGCTAAGAACAAGTGGGTCTGGAGGTCCCAGGAGCCTTCTTCACAGAACACATCTCCCCAGCAACGACACTCGAAAGATGAGTAGCTGCTGAGCTTCGGAGAGGGAAGCTGAGTGGGAGTCAGAACCAAATGCTCTCACTTAAATACTCTAAAATGTTTGGCTTTTCACTTCTAGATATTGTACAGAATTCACACACACACACACACACACACACACAACAAAAAAAACCCAAAAAACAAAAACAAAAAAAAACCCAAAACCCAAAAACCAAAAAACAAAAACCAAAAAACAAAGCAACCCAAACCTGGTTTTCAGTAGCAAGGCAGCACTTAACTTTAGTTTTTATTAACTCTGGGGGGAAAATTCCCAGGAAACTATCCTTTTATAAGAATGAGTTCATAACTCACACTAACAGCTTCATTAAGAATGACTCTACTGTGGAGAGTGCTTTAAAGCACCTATTTTTTTATAACTGGGATTTTGATCTAAAAACATATCTGAAATGAGAATTTGTTTTTAGAAGTCCTCCACTTCCTTCAGTCTCCAGATCAATGAAAACAGTTCCCAAGAATGCGATGCTCTCAGTTTTGCTTTGACTCAATTATTCTTAACAATGATGCTCAGGAAACAAACAGCGATGCTCAAGTTCCCATTGCTTAAATATATGTGTGTGGGTCCAGAGTAAAGGACTTCTCCTTCGCCAGGAACAAGGACATGCTGTGGGATTTTAGTGATAAAAATTCTGAGATACCCTACATTTAATTACAAAAAAATGGGCGTGGAAGAGATAAGGGAAGTTAATCAGTTAACAGCTCAGGGACAAAGCCAAGAAAAGTCAGTTCCACATACATTCCTGAAGGCAAGTTAAAACCTTGACTTCAAACCCCTGGCAGGCTAACTTCCACACACCTCGCCCTCCTGCCTCTGTTTTTGCTTAACTGTCAGGATTACCAACCAATCCGGAAGCAGCAGGTCTTTCCCCAAACTTCCTCCACTTCCCGTTTTCTAACTTCTATAGCCATCCCTATGGAAGGGATGCCAGTCTCATCCCTAGCCAGTGTAAGTTCTGCATAAACAATTTATGCTTTCCTTCTCAGATTTTCATGAAAATCTGGCTCTTGGTTCCAGAGGACATATTTCTACCTGCTATCTCACCTTCCTGCTGGTAGTTATGGAACTTGTCCCAGGGCCCCATCCTTTTCTTGCTAGCCTCTAACAGCTCCATCCACCCTTTTATTTCAGAGAACCCTAGCACCTTCCCCCACAGCTTGGCATTCCAACATGGTATTTTTCATTAGGCTGCTCCGCCATCAAGCCCAACTGAAAGCCATTGGCTTAACTGCTGCTAACTGGAGACAAGTCAACCACAAAGGGTCCCCAAATGAGAGAAGGATGGAAGAATCTGGGCATGAATTCATTCTGAAATCCGTTCCCAAATCTTTCACTCACATTGTTAGCTACTAAAATCTGGTGTGTGATAAATGTTTAGAGTCTGTATTCACATTACTAACTCAAGAGCAGTAAAATGTGTGAAAGCAATCTTTATTTTAATCAAACACAGATTCTAATATGGCATAATGAATAATAATGCTAATAGGAGAGCATCATCTGCAGAAAAAGGCATTTCGCCACTTTTTCAGCTATGTTTTGCTCCCCAAACCTGCTCCACAGCACTCTTTCCTATCTCCTCAGGAGTTAAGATTTGTCTCTTATCTACAGTTTTATTCATACTGATATTTTATATCCTTTCTTTAGTAAATTTTTGAAGGCAGGCAAGCAGGCAGACAGACACTTAAAAAGCATTGCTTCATTCCCAGGATTCTGTTTCCTAGTGCTCTGTCTTCTGCCAAGTTCTCTAAGGTCATTGTCCACCTCGACTCACTTCTCTCTCCTGCCCCTTCCGATAATGAAGCACCTACTCACCCTGCCACCTGGGCAGCGAAGCCAGCTGCTGCCTTCTTGGGCCTGGCTGCCTGTCCTTTGAACCTCCAGAACATTTGTCTCTTGGAGTAGTACATTTGACCCTCTGCCTTCAATGCTGGTGAACAAGACCCAACCTTAGCGAGTTTCATTCTTCTCTAGTCATTACCAGGCCTCTGGCTGCTCATGTATGCAAAATTTCAGGGAGAATATGCTTAGCTCTGCATATTCTAAGGAGAGCAAGGATGTTAGTGGAGACCTGTCTCCATGCTTGTCTTCTCTGCCATCTTGCTTTCTCTACTTCAGTGTGCAGACAAGACTCCAGTATGTGCTTAGGAAACATTTGCAGAATAAATGTACAGAAGCATGTTCCAAAATCTGACCTCCAGTATATTTTCTATCCTTAAAGTTACCTTCATCTTCAAGTTTTTCCAGATCTTGTCATCTTGATTTATATTCCGCTTTCAATCTTCATAGCTCTTCTTCTGCAACACGATTATGGTTTGGATCTGGAATGTTCCTTACATGTTGAAGACTTGCTCCCTGATACAGCAATGTTCAGAGGTGGGTTTTGGGCATCTAACGCTGGATTCATAATCCAATGGCATCATTGGGAGGTGGTGGAAACTCTACCTGGGACTATCCTGTCCCCGGTCCCTTCCTCTCCTTTGCTTTCTAGCCTCCATGAGCTGAGAAGCTTTCTTCCACCATGTCCTTTCACCAACATATTCTGCCTTGCCTCAGGCACAAAGCATTGGAGTCCACAGATCATGAACTGAAATCCCTGAAACAGTGAGTCAAAATAAATCTTTTTTCCTTTAAGTTGCTTTTCTCAGGTATTTTGTCACAGTGACAAACACTCAACTAACACTCGGGTTTTACCTTTTATTTTAGCCTTTTATGCAACTGGTTTAGTGTCCCATTAACTGTTTCATGTGATCTCTGAGAATGCATGCTGTCTCACACACCTTGGAGTCTCCTGGTCTTAACACTTTGTTCTTGAGTTCTTTGCACATTCCTAGTACATAGTCATAGCTCTCCATCAGCTTCTTGAGTTTATTTTAGTTTAAGGACTAAACTAACCATGGCCATGGGAATCCCAATGTTCCTGCTGATTGTAAGTTTATAAAATGTCCACTGTAACCACTAACACAGGGTACAGAGCTGCTCCATCACCTAATTGGTCAGATTTTCATTTCCTTTATAAATGGGGTTAATAATATTTATCTAATATAGGAACTCAAAGGATTCTTTAATTAATGATAATATATTCTAAGATCCTCAGAGGAAATAAAAAGATAAACTTTATTATATCTCTTATTACTATAGATAGCAGTTATTAAACTTGCCCATAAACAGGAACCAAGAACAATTTTAAGCCAAACTAATAGTTTAATAAGGAACAGCCAGGGGTTACCACAGTTTGGCAAAACTGATTCCTGTCTTCAGTTGCTATTTATAAAATGAGCTTTTAGGGTTTTGATTTCCTCATCTGCTTAGTGAAGACACTGGATAAAGTGACGTCAAAGGAATCTTCTAGCTCTAAGATTCTCACTGGATCTCTGATCTTAGCACCTCAGATCCTGGTTAATTGAACAGCCCTCTGATTTTCATATATCAAGCACCATCATAACTGCTTTCTTCTAAGGGCTCCACTGCGGTCGAGGAGTTGAAGGACAAGCATAGATTTTCACCAAATCACTAGGAGGCTAAGTTGCTGAAGGAAATTTTTCAGGGAACTGAAATATGCCAATCAGATTTTGAGGTTAGTGTCCTAGGTAATATTTTGGTGTAGGGTAGAGAATAATCAGGAAATGTCCACATGAACTCTGCATCATGCAGTAATTAGAATTCCCGACAGAAGTGAGCGCTTCTCATCAGGGTGTCCCTGCAGCCCAGGTAACAGTGCTTACTGAGGTTCTCCGAGAGCCTTAGGCTCCATCAGCCCAGGTGGAACATGGCGACACAGTGGGGAGGGAGACCTCAGCAACACCAGCAATCCTTTGTCTTCTCAGAAGACCTGGAGTTTGGAAATGTCCTAGTGAAGGGGGAGTTCCTCACAGAGACTGTTGGAAAACACCTTAGCTCCTTCTACCTGATGTGTGCATTCCAACTAGTCTTGGAAACAGGAATGAGGGAGTCTTGTGTGTCGCATGTGATCTCCAGTTCAACAGGGCTCTAAGAAGGTATGCCCAGATAGTCTCAGGATTTGTCATGCTGCCTTTTACTTTTTAAAAATTCATTGTGCTAAAAAAAGTACATAACATAAAGTTTACCTCTTAACAATTTTGCATGTGAAGTAGAGCCCTGGTAACTATATGCACATTGTCATATAGCAGATCTCTAGAAGTTTCCTTCTTGTGTGACTGAAATGCTGTATCCATTGAACAACTCTCCATTCCCTCTCTTTGCAGCTCCTGACAACTACCATTCTACTCTGTTTCAGTGAGTTTGACTACTTTAGACACCTCTTGTATTATTGTCTTTGTGCGATTGGTTTATTTTACTCAGCACCATATTCTTAGGACCCCTCTCCATTCTGTAGTGTGTGTTGCCTTTTAAAACACAGAGATGTCTGGCCACAGGATCTCGAGTTCTAGTGCCTCTGGTGGACGGCCTGTTAATTTCCAGGGAGGGAGAGAAACTTTTCTGAAACATCTGAACCAAAGAGTTACAAAGTCAACGCCAGCTTGGATTTCATGGTCCATAAAACAAGATTGAAGAGATCAAGTTCTTCTAAGAGATTTAACTTCTCAGTCATATTCAAAAGACAAGATAAAAGTTATTTGCTTTTAAAAAGATTCGCTGGAGAAAAGATAGCCTATTCAAAAAATGGTGCTGGGAAAATTGGAAATTCACACATAACAAAATGAAATTAAACCCTTATCTCTCACCCTGGACAAAACTCAACTCAAAGTGGTTCAAAAACTTAGGCCCTAGACCAGAGACCCTGCACGTATAGAAGAAAAAGTAGGCCCAAATCTTCAACATGTCAGCTTAGGACCTGACTTCCTTAAAAAGACTCCCAAAGTGCAAGAAGTAAAATCAAGAATCAATATATAGGATGGATTCAAACTACAAAGTTTCTTCTCAGCAAAATAAACAGTAATGTGAAGAGAGAGCCTACAGAATGGAAAAAAAAATCTTTACCACGTGCACCTTAGAGCACTAATCTCCAGGATGTATAAAGAACTCAAAAAACTTAACACCAAAAAACCAAATAACCCAATCAATAAATGGACTAAGGAACTAAAGACACTTCACAGAAGAAGAAATACAATTGATCGACAAATATAAGAAAAAATGTTCGACATGTTTAGCAACTAGAGAAATGCAAATCAAAACTTACTCCAAGATTTCATCTCACCGCAGTCAGACTGGCAATTGTCAAGATCACAAACAACAATAAATGTTGAAGAGGATGGGGGGAAAAAGGTACGCTCATACATTGCTGGTGGGAATGCACATTGGTACAAACATTATGGAACGAGGTATGGAGATTCCTCAGAAAACTTGGAATGGAACCATCATTTGACCCAGCTATTCCACTTCTCAGTTTATACCCAAAGGACTTAAAATCAGCATATTACAGTGATGGAGACACATCAATGTTTGCAGCAGCTCAATTTCCATAGCTAGACTACGGAACCAACCTAGGTGCCCTTAAACAGGTGAATGGATTAAGAAAATATGAGATACACACACACACACACACACACACACACACACACAATAGTATATTACTCAGCCTTAAACAAGAATGAAATTATGGCATTTGCTGGTAAATGGATGGAGCTGGAGAACATCATGCTAAGTGAAATAAACCAATCCCAAAACACCAAAAGTTGAATGTTTTCTCTGATATGTGGATGCTAATAAACAATGGGGGTGGGGTAGGGAAGAACAGAGTTACTTTAGATTAGGTAGAGGGGATTAAAGGGACGGGGAGGGTGATAAGAAGAATAGTAGAATGAATCAGACACTATTATCCTGTGTTAATATATAACTATATGACCACTGGGATTCTATATCAAGTATAATCAGAAGAATGAGAAATTACACTCCATTATATATGGTATATCAAGTGCATTCTACTGCCATGTATAACTAATTTAAACAAATTAAAAAATTTTAAAAATTATTTGCTTTTAGAAATACTTGGATCTGGATCTCATTAAAGTAATGTCACTGGTACCTCAGAGAAACGAGACAAAACAAAACAGGTAAACAGAAAGAAAAGCCCCTTCTCCTCCAATAATACATATTTTCAATGACAGAAACTAATTTTTCGCTTGAGTATTGGAGGTAGAAAAGCAGCCTCTGGTGCCTGAGGTCTGACTCTGTGAGGACTCAGTGCCTGTTAATACCCTGGTATCTGTACAGTGGAAAGGACAAAATTACACTTAGCAACAGCTGTAAACATGGGGACTTCTGGGTTCACAGTCTGCTTTCCTTCTTTTTCCATGGTGCTTCAGAAGGATGAATGGCATGGTTTTTGCACTAAAGCTTAATACTGGCTTTGCCACTTACTATTTGCCTTTGAACTATCTGCCTGAGCCTCAGTTTCCCCATTTGTACAATTAATGTCACGTTCATCTCCTAGGGTTGCAGGGAACGAAATGAGACTAGATAAGTCTATGTGGGTCATGCTCACTATCTGTCAATTTCCTGCCACAAATAAGCACCATACAAAACCCACAGATGACTCTGGCCTTGACTCTGTCATCCTTGGAATGTCAATGCTTCTGCTTGCTTTAAAATATCTCTCCTCTGCTCCTACTGGTATATAAGAAGGTGAGCATACAAAAGAGGTGAAGTAGAAGTTGACAATTTATTTTATAAAGCAAGCCTTTGATTGACAATAAGATTAATGGCTCCCAGTTTCTAGCCCCTCTTAGGTAGGTCTCTTTGAAAAGTGGCATAGGAGTGCTGGACTTTTTAAATAATTCTCTATGTCCAGAAAAGACTCCTTTATACATCCAGCTTTTCACAAATGTCCCATGGTTTCTTATATTTTTGTTTGTCTACAAGTCTTTAAGATGACAGTGAGTGGGTAAACTGTGGGGCGTATTTCTATGTTACAGACCTTTGATAGGAAAGACAAATTAGGACAGCCTGACCTCCTATGTAAGTCATTTCTTTATTTCCTGATCCCATAAAAAAAAAAGTCATAAAACCTGAGCTACAGTGAATTTCTGTAGGATTTAAAATGTGGTATTTACATTGACCATAATTAAATCTCCTAGTTACACATACTAGCGCTTGACCCAGCCACTGTTTGGCCAAGATTTGTAACAACCAGCCAGTAAGCAGAGTCCTTACTATTTCGCCAAAGCTTCCCTGCCTGGCGCAGAGTCAGGTGCCCAAGACACATAAAACGCATGGATGTTCTTCCAGTTTCCTGTTTCCGAGGTTTCTGGAGCAGGTGATCATTAATGCAAATTTATGAGCTATTACAGAATTTTAAAAAAATGTATTGTGGTTGAATAAAAACCATAAGGTTTTCACACTTGCTTTTAAATTATCAAATAAGTAAAAAATAGGAAAATTACAGCTTTAGCTGTACCGGTTTCTAGACAAAGCGCTGACCTAAACACTCCTTGACAAAAACAAACAGAACAAGGGCAATTTCTTTGAGCAAAAATGTAGATTTCCACTATTTTAAAAAGTTGTATGAAGATCTAAGCAAACACTTTCTCAAAGCAGGGTCTATGAAGGTTCCTGCGGGTGCCAGTGTGTGGGTGGCAGAGGCTGGTGCACACCCTGGTGCGTGTGCTTGGGTGTGTGAGTGTGCCCCAGCATTGCAAGGTACTCTTGCTCCTTCCCTGAAAAAATTAGACGGGAAAAAGCAAACAGCTTGGAGTACTATTGGTTCCTGTTTAAATTTAAAGTGAGAACTAAGCTAAACAGAGATTCATGAAAGGAGTATTTTTAGGAATGAATGGGTTAGTCAGTCCACCAGAAGCTGAATTTAAACAAGCCAGTGCTACATCTTGGTAAAGAAATATGTCTGCCATGGAGCAGGAGCATTTTGCTTTCTTAGAAAATACATTCTCTGATGTTGTTTTGAAATGATTCTTTATTCACCACCGTTAAAGCTTCTCCTGTTTTGCTATCCCACCGAGGCCAGCTCTTGTTAGTTTAAAATAAGACAAAGTTGCCACTTGGTCATTTGAAATTTTTCCTATATAGTAATTTAGATCAGAACAAAAAAATTCTGAAAACTTTCTTTTATTAAGACAAAAGGTCATTTATGGAAATAGTCATAGTAAATACATAGCCGATATGTATTTTTTCAAGTTAATAGTTCACTTTGTTTCTATTTTGCTTTATTAGGTAAAATGCACTGCTTCCTCGGACATGTATTTTTCTGACCCTAAGATTAGGAAAAGCTGATCACAGGAAAAGATCATTTACTGTCCCTCTGCTCAGCCCTTACTTTAATGATAAGAAAACCATTTTCTGAGATCTGTTTCAGGCTGAAAATGTTTCACCCAATCTGTGTGCATTTTTAATAACAGTAAAATAAGCAAACCCTCTGATAACAGCATTTAGCATTAATTTTTAATAACCCCATGCCTATTAAGTTGCCCTTTGTATCTTGTTGGTGGACAAAAAAGTTTCTACAGAAAATTAATCAGAAAGTGAATTTATTTCCGATGCCACCTTACTTGTGGGGTTTAGCAGAGTGGCAATGTCACGCGCTGCCAAAAGCCCTGTGCTTGCTTCTTCAGAAACAATGCCTCCAAGGCCAGCGGCTGGGATGATTACTTTTAATTTTCTTCCTAGTAATATATCCTGTCCCTTTACGGTTGGATTCTCCTTGGTTCTGCAGTGGTGAACAGTCTCTATGAACGATTCCTGTGATTGATTACCACCAGTCCAAGGGTCCCTCGGATTGTCGGCTGGGTCCATGTAACGACATGAACTTGGAAATACTTGTCATTCACTCTTTCAACAATAACGATTTACTGAACACCTAGTATATACTGAACTTTGTTCTGGGCTCTAGGGGGCACAATAGTGACCAATTCAGCTATGGTTCTGACAACAGCTGTGGAGACATGGCTAAGCTTCTACACATTCTTTTAAAAACATGTCATACCTTACTGTCAGAATGTTTAGGAGGATCTTCATGCCTGTCTCTACACTAAGTCTGACCTTTTCTGGCTTTGGATTTGTCTTCTGAAAGATGGGGAAATATTTCTCCCTCACTGCACTGTTGTAAAGATTGGGTGGAATATGCTATTAACAATGTCCAGCACAGAGTGCATCTCTAAAAGTTAACAATCTAATTGTCATCTGAGAACAGTGCTAATAATCTAAAATTAATAACTTTCATATATTATCTTCTCTGCATTTATATTCTGTGCTCCATGATGGGCATTTTTAGACAAGTAATTTGTAATTCTTTCAGCAGTTCTCTGAGATGGGTCTGTTATTTAGATCCAGAGCATGTAGGTAGCTAGCCCAAGGATGCCCAGCCATTGAGACCAACAGTCCCCTACTGTTCTAAGAAGATCCCCTGTCAGTGGACTGGATGATAAGAGACAGCTCAAGGTTTGATGACCCAGGTGTCACTTGAGGTATGTTGGAGTGTGAGGAGAAAGAGTCTCTCCGGCACACATGCTTTCTGAAATCAAGGATGGGACTTCCTGACCAGCAACCAAGACCACCATCCTAACACCAGCAGTGACAGACAGAGGCCTCACACTTAGTTAGATCTGCTTTGCCCCCATTGTTTTGTGTAGGGAGTCAGGAGATGACAGGAAAGTCCTGTTCTGGGCAGAGGGAATCCAACCACCACCACCCAGTTTGTGTGGCTTTCAGATGGACCTGGACATTTATGGCACTGATGTCCTCACATATAAAATGAGACCGCCTTCAGATTCTTTCTCTGCAGATAAGAAAGGGAAGGGAGAGAGCACTTTCAAGCTTTCTACCTAGAGACCCTGACATCTTCCATCTCACGCCAAAGATCATAGAAGATCTGTCGCCACATGTATTCTGATACAGATGCCAAAAGGCCTTCTCTGTTAAGGGCTGGTCTCAAGTGAGTTGGGTTGAAGGGGTCTGCAGCTCTGTCCATGAGCTACTGCCACCTTTTTTTATTCATGTCTTTAGCCTGGATTATCCCAGCACTTTTTATCTCCGCTTCTCATGTGGTAGTGGAATTGCAAAATTATGCAGGGCCTGGTTGTTTGGAAGTCAATGAGGCCATCCTTTTAACTTTGTGTTACTGAGCAGGGGAAAGATTATCCAACTGCATTTTTTTCATGCACTACTCTACCCAAACTGAAATACTTGCACAGCTACCTGCCTGTTACCGACGATTTTGCTGAAGTGGAGTTGGTAATTAAAATCCTCCTTGGCTTTTGTAGTTTCTTTCCTATTCCAGCTACATGTTTCAAGTGGTGATTATGCTTTAATACAGCGACTGGAACATGGGAATTAAAAGAATATAAGGGTGGATGCCAAAACTGAAACAAATGCCAATAAATAGCGCCATAATATTCCTCTATTAAATAGCCCTTGACAATCAGGGCCTTCCAAGGTTTTGTGTGTGTTAGAAAATAAACAGCTACAAGATCCAACTTACACCTGATGTAATTATTCCCCATCCTGCCTTTCCGAGTTCATAAAAATAAAATTCTTCCACTAAAGGCAAATGATACTTAGAAACAATTAGGAGAAGTTAATGAAAGGAATAATTAAATGTTTGTTAAGTAACATTATACCAAATACGTCTGTGTTTAGGATGAATATCTTTTCATGAGCATAATTCTGACTGATGTCAGCATGAATCTCCATTCTTCCAGATTCTTATGCAACTGCCAAAATACCTTTCCTCTGTTGGATTGTAAAATAAAGTATATTTTGGTTCCCACCAGATATGATAGTGTTTCACATTACCATATTTAGACTTTAGCATTCCAGCAATACAGCAGGGAAATGATTCTGGAAATATTTCTCATTTTCAGCACATTATGTGTAAGTAACCGTCATAGCCAGCATTTATATCTGCCTGGTTATACCTCTCAAACTTGTTAACAGCATTTTCAAAATCTCATTTTAAACTCATCTGTCTAGACTTTTCTTTTTAAACCAAAGAGAATGCATGTGTGTTGGAGAGGGTAGTCTACAAACCCCACGTGAGCACGGGATGGCTTCAAGTCATCCATCTTTCCAGGAGTGGAGAACAGTCCTTTGCCTACACGTACGTGTGGGGTAAAAATAAAAGCTTCTTCTTCTTCCTGATGTTTTTCTCTGGGATATTTTCAACTCCTGGGAAATAGTCTACCCTGTTCCAACACTACAACTATAGTATAATCCTTCTGCTTTATTCTAGTTTAAGTCTGTCATTTTAGTTAAAGACAAAAAAAAAATCTAATGTAAAGACAATTGTTTCTAGAAATAGTTGTTTTTCAGATGAAGCTTTTACTATGCTAAAACATTTTCTTCTTTGTAAAATTTCATGTTTCTTGACATAGTTAATGCAAAATAACATGCACACTTATTTCTAATGGAGAAAAATATACTAATATTTCCACTGTCACAAAACAGTAAGTGACCTCATCTTTCTTCATAGCACTTGTGAAGTGCAACTGCTAAAGTTGCAATCCCTAGAAGGCAAGTCAGTCCCAAAGGTTTACACCACAAATATAAATGCAGCAGTCATTGAAACAGAATCGTCTTTCCTTGGTTCTGCATTTCCTTTTTGTTCTTTTGGCAACCTTGTCCCACAGAACACTCAAAGAGCTTACAGTCAGAGAAAGCTCCTAGGACTCTCACATCTGCTATGTACTACCTGCAAAATATTCCTGGTTCTCCCCATTTTCAGGCATATTATTGCATTGTGTTTCCTGGTTCCTTCTAGTTGGGCGATGGAGGAGCTGGGAGTAAAAAGATGTGTGTCCAATCTAGTCCAGACCCTTTATTTATTTGTGTGAGTCCCTCCCGGGCTTTATTTATTTATTTTTCCTACTTTGGCAACTGGGAACATTAAATATGGTGTAGACATCAGCAGCCTGAATTCTGGAGTGACAGGAGATGAAGGTGAACAAGATCCAACATGGGATGGATTTGTAGCTTGAGTAAAAAGTAGTCCTTTTTTCTGATAAACCACCAAGATCTTGGGATTTTTTTGTTACTGCTGCATCACCTAACCTATTCAGACTAAGGAAATAACAATTTTTTTAAAAGAAGAGAATGCATTATAGAGTGGGTGATGCAAACTTCTATGGGTGGTACAGTCATGATTCTTTCTTCACCCGTTAACCTAGGTCCCAACTGTGGCACTTGGTGTAATTGAGAATAAATCCTGGAATCAGGGTGCCTACTCTTCTTGGCTTGGCACCTTGTATAATAATCTATTTAATTCAAAGCAGGCAAAAGCATTACTTGGTCTAATTCCTTTATTTCATTATTTTCCCTTCATGTGAAGTAAGGATTACACATATTAACAATCTTTTTTTCTTTCTTGCTCTCAACCAGACTTCTGATTTTTTTACAGTGCAAGGATTTACGCAGTAATTTTTTTCAGAAGGATTTCCTCGCAATATGGTAATAATTATAATTATACTTAACTGACAATGTGGATGTGAGCATCAAATGAAATGATAGCGTGAATAATGGCTTTGTTAACTACAAATCCTCTACATAGTGCAACATTAGAATCTACTCTAATGACTAAGTCATTAGAGGTGGACAGGAAGATAATTCCATCACTTTACAGATGAGGTAGGTTTGTTCTGAAGGGTACAATGACTTGTCTGGATCAATCAGTGGGTTACAAAACTGGGCTTAAGCCCATGCCCTTGGCCTCCCGGTCCACTGCATCTTCCATTTTCCCATCTAGGCTGGAGAAAAGCCTATGTGTTAGCAGAACTCTAGCAAATACAAGGTCTCAGAGTCATGGATGGTACAGTCATCAAGGGTTTCTATTTCCTCAGTACCCTTTGCAAAACTGAACACATCATCCTTGCTGATGTTTTGTTTTTCTCAGAGGAAAAATTTCTAGACGAGAAGTGATCTCCTTCAGAGAAGGGGGCAAATTCCAAAAGGTTCATGGTGGGGTTTAGGAACCATTACGCAGTGAGATGAGACCATCATGGACACATGTCTGTTTCTCTAGACCCAGAGTGAATTCAGTAACGAGATGGAGAGGCTCACAAAAGCACCCCCAGAGCTTCTTTTAGATCCACACTTTGCATCTTCATTTCAGAATCTGATTCCCACTAACTACAAATTATTTATGTATATAAACTTGCTCTAAGCTAAATCAATTTGGGTAAATATTTGATGAGGTTGCTTTACTGTGTGCTGTTGTATTTTTCTCATAATGATGGGAGAATCTATTGGCCATCTCAGCAAAACTGCAGGGTGACAGTGTGTTGTCCTGTTTGAATGAGGGGTGATGGTAATTTAGAGGTTGGGGCAAGGAATGTGTCAGTTGTGGGAAATTTCAATATAAATTAAAAATGAAGGTGCATCACACAAGATGGAATATTATGAATTCACAGGATATGTGGAGGGTCAGGAGGTGGTATAAAGGAATTTGGGCACTGGAAACAAATACAGTTGATTCTTAGTATTTATGGTAGCAAGTCCCATAAGATTGCTGCAAACTCTGAATTAGTGAATACTGAACAATGCATTGGTCCCGGAGTTAAATACACATTTAGGTTTCAATATTTTCACCAACTAATCAAAACAGCCTTGTTTTCTGTTGTGTTTATATTTGGTATATATCAAATATAGACATGTGGGGGCTGAGTTTATAGCTCAGTGGTACAGCACTTGCCTTGTGTGAGTGAGGCCCTGGGTTAAATCCCAGCCCCTCAAAAATATACATGTAAATGCACATACATATTAACACACACACATAGTTTTTAAGTAAAAGGCTTAAGACTTTGTACATATCTAAGTATATATGCTAATATATACTTTGTCTCTCTCTCTATATATATACATTTGATTCATTCTTATTGAACTCATAGCCAGAAGCACTATGACTCATACTCAATGAAGTTTAAGTAACACAAATATCTTCTCTGTATGGAACATCACATCCTTCTTAAACCAAGAAACACTAGAGAGCACCTTAGTCCAGTGCTTGGGGGCCACTTTTACCAGTGATATTTTGCAAAGGCAAAAAGGATGCTCGTGAGTGTGAGATCAGAAAGAAGGCAGAGCATTGCCCTGTCCCACCTGCACTGAGACCACGCATGTTGGGGGACTGAATTTCTGCCTCTCTGCATGTAGCTGTGAATGACAGGAAAGGTTCTGCAAATAGATTCTCGGTTTTCAAATGAAGTTTAACAAGGATGTAAATGTGCAAATACAGAATCCATGAATCATGAGGATCAACTGTTTGGGGGTTTGCAAACTTTTTAGCTTGGTTCTACTACTTTTTAGCTTGGCAAGTGTCCCAGATTTCTGAGCCTGAGTTTCCTCATGGGAAAATGGTGACAACAGGAACTGCTTTAAGGGTGGTGAAGAATTAGACGGTCATGTGTGTGAGGTGCACACTGTCTAGGAGGCACTGCTATCATTGTAGAGCCACACAGGAAGGAGGAAACATCTTGGCAGGATGGAGGAATTTCAAGGTGGCACCCCCCAAACTGGATTTCAAATGTAGGTTCCATCTTGTGGAACTGACAGCTGTGCGATCCTGGGCAAGTTATCTGTTGTGAGCCTCAAATGTTTGATCCTGGGAAATAAGCAGAACAATGCCAAACTTACAGTAATGTGTCTAGTGTGTGAACTAATTGAAAAAGTCAGTTTCATGAGATGTAATGACCTCCAGAAAGGTCTGTTCCATTCTGTTTCTCTGTATTATTTCATCATCTGGTAGAACTTTTACTCAATTAACATGGGTATTTATGCTTTTTAAATAAAAGAGAATATTCTTTCAGCTTGTTTGATGGTTCCATGATAGCATAGGAACAGAGAGTCAAAGGCAACCAGGCATCCAGGATCACACACATACATACTTCTTCCCCTTCCATATAAAAAGAAAAAAGAAAGCCATTTTATGTTGGTTTGTGTTGCTTTTTAAAAATAGGATTTTGGAATTACAACATGAATGAGAAAAAGGACATATGACTATATTCTTTAAGATGAACTAAAGTTGACTCCATGCAAAGGGTTTCCTCGTGCACCCAATGAAGGATAGATACAGAGAAACTCTATCTTCATTTGATAGAAGAGCTTTAACATGGGCAAAACCAAGGGTCAGTGACAGTAACTGAGAAGTCGGAGCATTGCTGCAACAAAACTATGGTCAGAATGCAGGTTGGTGAGCCGGGCGCGGTGGCGCACGCCTGTAATCCAAGCGACTTGGGAGGCTGAGTCAGGAGGATCGCGAGTTCAAAGCCAGCCTCAGCAACTTAGCGAGGCCCTAAGCAACTCAGTGAGACCCTGTCTCTAAATAAAAAACACAAAATAGGGCTGGGAATGTAGCTCACTGGTTGAGTGTTCCTTAAAACAATAAAAAAAAAAAAAAAAAAAAAAAAAAAGAATGCAGGTTGGTGCAGGTGGAGAATGGATCACTGAGCCTGAGCTCAGGAGGAACTGGAAGGTCTAGGCAGAGAATGAAGGAGCAGGTGACATGAGGAACTACGTGAAATATCTTCTTTGGGATCTCTTTTTATGAGATGTTTCTTGTTTTCAGATCATTTTGTAGTATCTATTAGATAAATATAATGCAGGCACAGGTAGGACATTCATCTGGAATTTCCCTGAATTTCTCTATTAGACTTCTCTGGAAGATTCTGACCATGGGACTGGATGTTTCCAATACTGAGGATCATACTAATCTTAGCAAATTGAGACAGAGAAACAAGAAGACCAAAACCCATTGGGCTGTCTAAAAATTTAAAGTGACTTAAGATATGACCAGCCTAGCCATTCCCAAATGCATCTTTTTTTTTTTTTTTTGGTACAGATGATTGAACTCAGGGGCACTCAACCACTGAGCTGCATCCCCAGACCTTTTTTTGTATTTTATTTAGAGACAGGGTCTTACTGACTTGCTTAGAACCTCCTTGTTGCTGAGGCTGGATTTCAACTCACAACCTCAGCCTCCTGAGCTGCTGGGATTACAGGCTGCACCACTGCGCCTCGCTTCCCTAATGCATATTCAGAGGCATGTTCTGAAGAAATTAAAGTAAGACTTTTCTTCCTGAGCTCTGCTTCTTGGACCCCTTCTCCAAAAAGGGTATAATCCAGAGGTCCCCTCTGCATTAGAGATCTGGGATTGGTTAGCCGACTGTGCAACCCCAAACTTCTATAACAACTGCATATTATCTTTTCTCATTCTACCTATTTTGGTAAGAGCATATTTGATCTGAAAAGGGAATGAGCTTTATGCTAACTTTGACCTTGATGTTTTCTACAAGTCCTTAATTTTTCCATTAATCCTCTTGGGAATGACTGAGAATATTCCCATTTTATTTATGACAAAAATCCAGATATGAAAAGATTAAGTACCTACAACTGAGCAGAAAGCATGATCGAGAAAACAAACAAAAAACAAACCCTATCACTAGATAAAGAAAACACATGGTCAGGAAGTAGAAGTTCTTGATTTCTAATTTAGATTGCTTCTGATTGAATGAAATTCGCTATTAGTTTTCAATATAAAATAATGATATTCAATGGCTGTTTAATTAATGCAAATGAACAAGTTTTTAATCATACCCTTGACTATTACCCCATCGAAACTTGTGCCTTCAAGCTTCATTGTAAAAACTCTGCTGTTGCTAATCATGAAATCTTGTTAAGTACTATTAGCCTGCACCAAAAAACTTAATTTTTTAATAGAAAAATAAACTGAATTTAACAACAGGCTTGCAGAAATTTTCTTTGAATATAAACAGGGAGACTCAAACATGATCATGTCATATAAAATCAGTTTAAATATAAAAATACAAAACCATCACCCTGCTGCACGTTGATGTGAGCAAGCTAATCAGTCTTCTCTGATCGTCTCTACAAGACTTCAGTTCTCGCTACTCAAGTGATTTCTAATTTAAATGTCAGATTTCATGGTTAAAAAAAAAAAAGACTTGGCTTGGAGATCCTTTTTTCTTCCTCATGGTTTCCAGGTAACTTTTGGTGAATTTAGTTAAGATAGTATCATTCATTTCATTGGCTTATTCACTACATTAAAAGACTGACAGACTTTGATTTGTAAAAATTTTGCTTTAATTTTGGGAAAATATTAAGGGGGGAATTCTTACACAAAGTCATGGCCATTGAGAAGGTGAACATTATATTCTCTCATTGACCAGGTCAAGTTTTTCAGCTTTTTATGGATCTAGATCTTTTAAAAACAAGACGTTTCCATGGGGCTCACGCAGAGAAATGCCTACAGAACTAATAGTCACCAGATAATGCTTGTTTTAAGAAATATTTTAGGCTGAAATTATTATTTTGTCTTTGTGCGACACACAACTTGGGGACTTACCAGTTAGTCTTATTTATTTATTTTTTTAATGTTTCTTTTTTTTTTAAATTTCCTTCCCTCACCCCCTCCCATCCCATTTTCCTCTACCCATCCACACTTCCTCTATTCTTTTCTTATGCCCCCCATAACCCGCCCCCTGCTTATGTATCAGCATCCACTGATCAGAGAAAACATTCGGCTTCTCCTACCAGATAGTCTCATACATTTGCTCAGAAGCATCTGTTTTGGGTTGAATTATGCTCTCTGACCCATTCATGTGTTGAAGTCCTTACCCCCAATACCTTAGAATGTGACTTTCTGGAAAATAGGGTCACTGTGAAGATAGATAAGAGATCACACTGGAGTAGGGTGAGCTAGTAAACCACCATGACTAGTGTGATATTGAGAGGAAAATCTGGACACGGTGCTCCACACAGGGAAGACGTCATGTGAAGACTGGAATCATGTTGCCATTAGTCAAGGAACTACCAAAAGCTAGACATGAGGTCCAGAATAGATCCTTCCCCAGAGCTTTCCAAGGGAGCATGACCTTGCCAACCTCTTGATCTCAGACTTCTAGTTTCCAGATCTGTGAGACTAAGCTTCTGTTGTTCAAGTCCCTCAGTTCGTGGTACTTATTATGGTCACCCTTCTGAACTAACATGGAGTCTTTCTGAAAAAAGCTAGATGGCTTCTGCTTCTGCTTCTTTTGCAGTCTATAGTGATACAGCAGCAGTTTGGTTTTCAGTGAACAGGAGCATACTTTCATACCTTAAACTCCCTCAACGGAATTGTAGTTCTGCCTCCTTCAGAACTGTTATCTAAACTCTTTGGAAGCAAAACAGAACACTGGCCTAGGCTGGACTTTTAGAGATGGAGGGTGATGGTCTTCATGGAGTTTGGAGGGAAAGGAGTTGAAACATAGCAAGAGTGTGGCAGTGCTTCCATGGCCCTGTGTACAGGGAAGAGGGGGTGTTCTGAGCCTAGGTTACATTAGTCTCCATTCTTCACCTCCAGACTGGGATGGAAAGCCACCTTCCTGTCCATGTGGTTGAACATTTCTTCTAAGGCTCTGCCTCACTGGTAGAAGATCCAATGATAATGAACACTGGCTCAGTATGTCTTTCATTTGCACTTGAAATTATGTTCTAATGTCCTGTATTTGGGACAAAAGCCAGTGAGTTTAGATAACATGAAGAAGTCACATGACCAATACATTTCTAAGCCTGCCAAACACAGGGTACTGGGGAAAAGCTGGATGGTAGAGTTCTAGAGACCTCACAGATGCAGCACCTGTCCTTACTTCTGCTGCCCTGTCCCCCAGAGAGAGGAGGGAACCAGCACTACGCCAGGGCTGTGGCATAGGCCCTTGATAGCTACTAGCTCCTTATTTGCACTTTACAAGTGAGAAAATGGTGACTTAGGGTCAGATAACTAGTGAGTACCGTAATTCATTCTCCAAGGCCTAACCTTTCACTCTCTCTATAAGGCCTATAGTTCTGCTTGAACAGCAGTAGACTCTTTCAAAAGGCATGCTATTATTATTGTCTCTGTGGAGATTGTTGCTCTATAATATATCAAGAAGCATATACTCCCAAACATATTAGGAAAAGGAAGTTAAAGACACATAAACCCAGTTATGCTTCTGATACATGATAGCACACATGAGTCAATTCAGGCTGTGGAGCTATCCATCATTTACATATACATTTTTATGATCATATATTTTATATATAGGATTTTCTAATACTAGAGTGTTTCTCCAGATGTCTTCCAGAAGGACCACCTGCAAAGTGGTCCAAAAATCTACCCCAAAACGACTGAGTTGGGCAATTTTAAAGCATTCCCCCAAGTAATTCTTATGCAAATTAAATTTTGAGAGGCACTGCTCTAATGGCTAGGGTACCAAAGGTCTCTCAGGAAAATTCTTTGCCTCTGGCACTGGAGCTTCTAAATGTAGAACTTAAGCCAAGCTCTGTTGTTACCAAGGGCCGCAGCAGGTGTGGAAGCCTGGGGGCACAGGAGGGTCACAAAAAGGACAAAATTTTTGCAAGGCTCACATCAGAGAGAAAGAGTTGCAAACCCTGTACAAAACAGTTTAACAAGAGGATTTGAGCTCATCTTAGAGGATAGAACTGTGGATGTAGAATAACATATAACATGGTGCGTTGGGATTCTACACGTCTTTGTCAAAGAAAATCTTGTCTTGATGACCCCAAACAAATTCTGTCAACCTCATCTCTTCCACCTCAAGAAAGATTCAGCCTCAAGCAGTTACAGCTCCATGACTTATCCAAGGTGGGCACTGGGTACAATGAGAATCCAAGTTTGATTTTGGTTCCTATGAAGTTAAGGAGCCGAGTCAACCACTATCTTTTAAATTATCTAGCAGCTGTGCTGTCTTGCTGGAAATGCCTAACTTCTTCCATTTTAGAGGAGGAAAAGGACTCTGGTAGTTTGAAGGGTTGCTTTGATCTTATCAAGCAATTTCAGTTCACTGGAGACCCACTTAAGAAGCAAGAGTTTCAGGATTCTCAGCAGCCTGAAATAAGAGAATTTTATTGTACTTCATGTTCCAAATCAGAGTCAAAATTCAATATAGAGCCATTATCACATGCTTGTGTTTCGATTTCAGAGTGGAAAGAAATACCATGCTGTATTTAAACAGCGACCACTGGTATTGCTCAGATTTGTGAAGTGTTATTATACCTGACACTGACAAGTACTTTCTGTGCCCTTCATGACACCACTTTTATGCCATTATACAGATGAGAAAATCCTGGGATGGACAGTAAGCTAATGGCAGAGTGAAGGTTAGAACCAGTGACTGCAAGATGCAAGAGCCCGTGTTCCTAACTATTGCAGCGACCTCTTTGTTTATGCTTCTTTTTAAATGTTAGGCAGGATAGAGATGCTCTTGTTTTGTTGGATAACATTTTTCATAATTGGACTTGAACTTTTCACTAAATGCAGTGTTCGGCATCTTTGCACAACAACAAAACAGAATCAACTAATAGGGCCGTGGAGCACTCTGCAACCCAAAAGTCGCTGTGGCTTCTGGGTGCTGATGTTGCCACAGCCTGTCAGAGAAAGATGAACCTCTGGGTTCACAGCGGCTACAGTTTGCACTCAGATTCTCATTCATTATCATCTTTTTACTTCTTCTTTTTCTTTTACCATTTTGAAGTAGGGTATGAAGAGACAATATTGATAAAAGAAGACACACCTGAGAATGCTTTGATTTCATTCAAATAGGCCTGAGGTCATTGATTTAAGGCTCAGAAAGAGGTGTAAGTTTTGGACATTTCTGAAAATAAGAGTATGTCCATGTTCAGAAGAACATTGGTACAGTTTATACTAAGAAGATACAGTTTTGGTTTGTTTCCAGCCTATGCTTCCATTGAGATCGCTTGGTTTCCCCAGGCAAAATCTCTATTAGTTATTCAGTCTCATCACTGTGCACGAAAGCTGAATGCTGCATTCAATAGAAAAATTCAAGCTTGAATATGAATTTGTAAGAGGTGACAATAGTAGCTGATACTCAAGTGATTTTATTTTTATTGCAATACTGATTGTGAACCCAGGGTCTTGTACATATCAAATAAGTGCTGTACAACTGAGCTACACCCCCAGCCCTTTTAAAATTTTATTTTGAGATGGGGTCTTGCTAAATTGTTCAGGCTGTCCTCCAATTCACAATTCTTCTACCTCAGCCTCCCCACTGGCTGGGATTATAGGTGTGCACCACAGTGATCAGCTGAGGGGTGATTTTCATATTCATGAACTTTGTCATGCATGGGAGCTGTTACGGTTGGCTATGAGGTGTCCCCCAAAAGCTCCTATGTTAATGCAGGAATATTTAGAGGTAAAATGATTTGTCTGTGAGAGCTATAACTTAATCAGTCCATCCTAGTTTGAATGGACTGACTGGTAACTGTAGATAGATGGGGCATGGCTAGAGGGGGTGGGTCACTGGGGGCATGTCCTGGAAGGTGCATCTTCCCTGTGTCCCCTTACCATGTCCCCCTCTCTGCTCTTTGGTCACCATGAGGTGAGCAGCATCCCTCTACGACATCCTGCTGCCATGATGTGTTGCTTTACCTTGGGCCCAGAGCAATGGACTTGGCAAACCACAAACTAATCTTCTGAAATTGTAAGTCAAAATAAACTTCTCCTCTAAGTTGTTTTTGCTGGGCATTCTGCTCATAGAACTGAAAAACTGACTAACCCAGGAGCCCTGCCAGGTACATAGATGCAGAGTAAGTTTAAGTCCTTTGACCTTGCTGGATTGAGACCCCATCTTCTGACTTCAATCCAAGAAACATAGACTCAACACAAAACCCAGCAAGACCTGAAGTTCATGACTTCAAGTAACATTCTTCCAAAGTCTCCTTCTGTGCATATGGGATAATAAATTCACCTGTCTTCAGTGGATGTAACTACATATTATTCCTGTCTGACAGGGAGGAGAAATCCAGACATTAGAGGAGAACAAACAGTAGACTCCTTGGCTTGCTTAGAGAGAAATGGGTATGGGGAAGAACAAAGTGCAGGGGTTAAAAAGAAAACAGCCCTTCGAAGAAGGATTAAGATATGTTTGGGAGATACTGGACCCTCTTTTTTTCTTACTACAGGTTCATATCTTACACCTCTGTTTTTTTCCTTTCTTAACAAATAATAGGAATTAATATGAAAAGTTCACTTAAAAACATACCCCCAAAACAGTATCACAACAGTGTGGTAGTGTCTTTTGGATTATTATAGGAATATTCATGGTTGTTTTAAATCTTATTTCTAATGAAATTAAATCTACCCTCTTTCCTTTTGATGTTTTCTGGCTAAGTCTAGGTTTAGAAGCAGAATATAAGTTAAATGTTTGCATGAAAAAATAATGTAAAATTATTTGTTCAATAAGTGCTTTTCTATAAAATAAATATGAAAATTTATGATTTGTTCAATGAATGGTTTTCCACAAAAAAGAGACTACAATTCTTGAGACTTGATGATCCTTTCAATGTCATTCAATGTAATACATTGGGTCTTGGTTGGTCTTATAACTGAAGGCCTAGGAATTCTCCCCTAAGGCTTGAATCCCCCAATACGAATATGTCAGGACACATTCAATATCAAATGTATGAGGACATATGTCACGATTTGCAATATCTCATCATAAACCCACGCTTTTATGCTAGTTATAGAGTCAGCAAACAATGACAGAGTGCTGTCTTCCCATTTTATTTATGGTGCCTTATATGTGTACTGCACATTTATAGAGCATGTAGAAAAAATTTATACATGAGGAAGTGATTATTTTAGGATAAGTTGTCTGGCTGCAGTTATGTGAACTGGGAAACCTAGACAGACAAAACCCATGACGAAATCATATCCCACAATTCACAGAAGCAGATGATTGTGGTTATGTTGAGAAAATTCTGAGCCCTTCATTTTCACAAGAAGAAAAAAAATTGCATCTCCTTGGGAGCTGGGAGGAGAAGTGAATTTATCATCCTGAAACACCACTCACAGTCACAGCACTGGTCTGCTTACTTTGCATAACAATTCATGCTTTGTGAACTTTTCATCAGCATCATGGAAGGAAAGTTTGGAAGTTCAGGTTGTTCTGTGTGTGCCTGTGTGTGTGTGTGTGTGTGTGTGAAACTGAAGATGCAGAGGTGAAGGGATGTTTGACACATCTTCAAGACAAGGAGCCAAATTGGGGAAAAAAAATTGTTATCCAGAAAAATTTCTTTAAGTCACACCTTAAATTGTATCTTTGCCCAAGTGCTGGAAAGAGTTTAATTGAATGTATCTATTTCTACAAATTCCTTAGACAACCAAGACTGGCATGGGGCATGTTAAGAATGCA